>JAJOOR010001738.1:0-57927 GCA_036250505.1 Solanum acaule
AAAGATGTCGCTTTGTAACTTTGTTAATATTTTAGAAGTTCTATGACTTAATCAATGCCCCTGAAATTTATACTTTTTGTTATGTTATTTGCTTTAATATTAATATCCTGTTGTATATGTATTATTTGTGTTGATTAGAATATATTTTTTGCTATTTTAAAATTGATGGCAGATACATCATTTTTCAGTATCAAAATACACCACAGAGGTATGAAACGTACTCCAGAAAAGCATTATGTTGAGGGCAACATAGACTATATTGATTATGTTAATGCAAACAAATTGGACCTTGATGAGTTTAAGAAGATGGCACTGTGGATACTTAAAGAATTCAGTAACTTTTTGGCATAAATGTGGAAGATCTGGTAATAGATGGAGGTTGGTGTCTACAGATAATGAAGCCCATGTTGTTCGCAAAAACATCCCAAATGACAACATGATCGAAATTTACTTCGAACACTTAGATTCATATTTCAATATAGAAGATATGACTTCTATACATAGCTCAAATGCTGCAGATAATAACAGACAACAACTTGTTCAGGAAAATCCATTGGCAAATAATTTTAGCGACTCGGAAGTTGAGTAAACATAACCCACTGGTCTATTAAAAAACTAACGGTGGTTAGGATGTAGATTGAAAATGCACCACTTTATTAAAGAATCAAGATTATTAATGCTCCACTAAAAATAAATAGGACTATTTTAAATCTAAACTCAAAGATAATGGACTATTTTAAGCCTTTCCTCTTCTTATTACATCGTATTTTTTGTTTTCATTTGAATTTCCTTTTTGGGCCCATTTGACCCATTTGTACAGATTGTTGATTCTCAATAAAAGGGAGACCTGAGCTCCATAAATTTGATAAAAAAGATAAAAAATGGAATAGGAAAAAAACTAAATTATAAATATTCATATTTAAAACCTTACCTTTTAAAGTTCACATTCTAATTAAAATTAAAATAGGAATAAACTTGAATTATAAACATTCATATTTAAGACCTTACCTCTTAAGCATTCGTATTCTAATTCAAAATTGGAATAATGATAAACATTCATATTTAAGACCTTACCTCTTAAACATTCATATTCTAATTCAAAATTGAAATAGGAAAAACCTTAATTGTTTAGGATTTTGTTAGTATTAGCTTTGATTATTTAGTTAGTTAATGTCTAAATAAGTTTTGCAGTCACATTCGTAGGTTTTCTCATTTCTATTCATATTATGTATTTGCCCAATTATAAATAGTACGTACAACTGGCTATTTTCTTATAAACTCGGAAAAGAAAATAGGCAATCAAGTAAAAATGCATCATCAGAAAGTGCCTAATGATCATCTCCTGCTTGCCTTTGAAATTTGCAGTTCAATGTGAAGTTCTAAGCAACAATCTCAACATTAGGATGGATTTCCGATCCTAAATTTTGTAAAACTTTATCCCAAAATCAAAAGATCTCTACACTAATCAATTCATCACAAAGCCTATTATCCGAAAGTCTCCACAAAATCTCCAAAAACAGTAGTATAGCAGCCAGTCATTTGGAGACGACTTTACCGGTTAACCTTAATGTTTTAGCAATATCCAAGGGTGTAATTCTCCTCGACTATTATGAACTTATGAATTACTGTGTTTTCAATCCTATAACTGGAGCACACCAATTGATTCCATATCCTGATCCTGAACAATGTCATTGGGGAGCAATTGCTCCAGCTTTCGCCGTTGACTACCCTACTTCAGATCAATATATGTTGGTAACAATCAAGCTGATCGAAGAAGGTTATAGATTTAAAGTATTTTCAATTTTTCATCAATTGGATGTGGTGTGTGGCGCGAATTCCAGTTGGGCGAAGAAAATCAATTTCTCTATGTGATGCAAGTTAATCCTGTTTACGTTTACGATTCAATCCATTGGCTCAGAGTCAGAGCTGATGTTGGTGGTGGTATTCTTGCTTTTCATACAAAGAAAATAGAGGTTATATGAATTGACCTTCCTGAGATGAATATTGATTAAATTATAATGCATTCAAGTGCATAAAATGGTTAGGGATGGTGCACGGTTTACTTACCCTTGTTTGCACCTTACAAAATTCCATAGTCATTTCTTCTTATGATTATACGAGCAATGACTGGAGTGTTTCCTATAATGTGACCACCAACTTTATTAGCGGTCTGGACTACTATAGCTATTCATTTCCAGTATGGATTGACAGAGAACAGGTGTTTTTCCTAGCAGAATGTCCTCCGCAACATGATCATGATTCTGAGAGAAAGAGGTATCAAATAACTCCTGCTTTGGAGAATGATGATTGGTTTGGTTATTATCCATTAGACTTCTATACCTTCGCACCAACTTTATCCAGTGTTCATACGATGCTATCATACTCTGACTACGGTAAACATCTATCATCTATCATTGCAACGTTAGATGAGCTCAAAAGATTTATCACAAACAACAGCTGGTGTAGTTAGTTTCCTTCAATTCAATTTTGTATTTTGTCCTAAACTATACTCAGAATTACTAATTTTGGGTTTAACCGCAACCTGTCCTCTTTCTCTTTTGGTATGTTTCAGTTTTAGAAAAAAGTAGACCAATTAATGTTTTCTTCTAATAAAACTCAACAAGTTAAAAAAGATGAATTGATATATATGCTAAAGCAGCACATGATAAATTGATATATATACCTTAATTGTACTTGCTTTACAGTTTTGAATACTGTTTAAGAAAAACTATAATAGGAGAATTGATCAAATGAAGATCCATGTATTTCCGAAAACGGAAAAGGGTTAAATATAACCTGATATTTTTAGAAATACTTTAAATATATCTCTCATTATACTTTGGGTCCAAATATATCCTCATATTTCGACACAAATATAACCTTAATTTTAATGGAAAGACACATGTCAAGCTTAGAATTAAATAACACATCCCCAATTTTAAAGGGAAAATTGTATGAAATAGCAAACTATTAATTCAAATTAAATGATATAACCATAGTTTATTTAATTGTAATTCGCAGCAAACATCCCATTTTTTTGCCATCTGATTCGGTATACAATTAGTCATTTTATACATTTCGGTATAAAATGTGTTTGTGTTTGTATAAAGCGAGAGAAAAGTGTATATACAAATATAAATACATATATTTTCGTTCTATACACTTATAATTATACAAATGCAGATCTTATTATACAAATTACAATGTATAAATGAATTTATACAAAACTGAACAATTTGTATAAAATTGGATGTTTCTAGCGAATTATACAAATCAAAAGCTCCATAGCAAACATAAAATTTGCTATGGAGCGCAATTATGCAAACTATAGCTATAACATACAAATATGATTTTTAAGTTTGCTATATATGAAAGTTTCTCAATTTTAAATAACAAATTTGCTTAGAAGCTAACTCATCTAACCACCGGATCCAATTGAGAGGGTATATTTGGACCCAAAGTTTAACGAAGGAAATATTAAACTATTTTTAATAATACTGAGGTATTAATATTTGAGTATTTGACCCCTTGCAGTATACAAAATAAGGAAGTTTTAAGTATAATGGAAAACAAAGGGAAAGCCTAACAGGACCAGAAAAGGGAAAATACTTTTTCACTATTCAAATTATAAATAAGGGAAATAAATACTTAGTAGGAGGCAACTTGGCCTCTTACTTAGGTTAAATATTTGATGTCCATCTTTATGTTCGACTCCTCAAAAATTCAAAAATTTTAATGCTCTCTCTCTTTTTTGGCTTTTCCATTCAATAACATAAAAAATTCTGGCTTCGAGACTTGAATATGGAACTGAATGAAGATATTGTTGTGGATATCATCTCCCGCTTACCCGTGAAGCTTGCAGTTCAATGTAAAGTTCTAAGCAAAAGTTTCAACAATAAACTCTGTGAACCAAATATTTCACGAAGTTTTGCTTCACGATGGTTTCGTGATCAAAATTTTACTAATCTACTCATCTGTTCGACATCATCACCAACACAATCGCCATATGAAATATCAAACTATTCACGTAAATTCTTTTGCAGCAACCCTAGGCTCCGACTTGGGTACGAAAGACGATCTTCATCACTTAACGTTTCACTTTTGGCCTCTTGCAAGGGTCTCTTTCTCCTTGAATTTCATAAATTTAAAACTTTCTGTATTTTCAATCCTATAACGAAAGTGCACCAATTGATACCTTATCCTGAGCCTAGAAATTATTTTTCTACTATGGGCGGAGGCGCAGGATTAGCCATTGATCATCCAACTACAAATCACAATTATAAATTGGTGACAGTTGGGATGCTGAATAAATGCAGAGGATATAGATTTAGAGTACTTTCATCGAAAGAAGCTGGAGTAGTGTGGCATGAATTCCAATTTTTGAAAGAGGTATATTATCGTACTTCCATAGTTGGTCCACAACCTGTTTTCGTGCACGATTGCTTGCATTGGCTCACGAGTGACGGTAATGTTCTTGCTTTTGATACAAAGAGTAGTACCGGACAGGCTACAATTATCAACCTACCTCGCGAAGTCCTCCATGTTTATTTAAATGATCCTATGTACGGTGCTATTAATTTCATGTTCGATGCAGTTTTGGAGCTGGTACGTGGTGTACTTACCCTCGTTTGTTCATTCAATAAATTCATAGTCATTTTTGGTTATGATTATGTAAGCCGTGATAAGTGCTAACGCTCCTAGATGTTTTGATGATCTCCTCACAAGTGTAGGGACCTAGTCCTCTACCGAGTATGCTCGTCCAGTGTCAATATGTTATACAGATGTAAAAGTTGTCTGCGTCAGAAAGTTGGTGAAGCTACATAGTACTTCACCAATCAGAAGCGACGAGGTTGCTTGTTCAATTAAGGGGGAAACACCAGTTATTGAATGAATGTCTGTTCACTCAAGTGAGGAGTTATGCAGGTTGTTTGTCATCATCAAAAAGGGGGAAATTGATAAGAGCTTATGCCTTTTGGTGTTTTGATGATCTCCTCACAAGTGCAGGGACCTGGTCCTCTACAGAGTATGAATACTCGTCCAATGGTCAAAGTGCTGGACAGCTGGAAAGCTGTCTGCGTCAGAAAGTTGGTGAGTTGCAGAGTACTCCACCAATCAGAAGCAAGGAGGTTGCTTGTACGTTTGTTAATAACTCGTCATGGTATATATCAAACAACATACAACAATATTATTCATTCATTCAAAGAGAGAGATTTTCAAGCTTCAAAACAGCAAGGGACCTTATTGAAGTGCTGCAATTTGCTTTATGTACCAACTGCTTTTGTTTGCTTGTAATAGTTCTGATATTGTAAGATTCGTTTCACTTGTGAAAGAAACGTTTCAAACTTGTTTGAACCATTGTAAGAACTAGGTTAAGGGTAACTTAGGTTCTTACTCTAAAAGTCTATATTAATCGGTTAGGATTAGTATAGTGGGCGGTGTTGTATCTGCTCTGGCTCATCTAAGTAATAGGAGGTATTGCTTAGAGTTGGGATTAGTAGGCTAATCTCGATTTGTAAACTTGCTTTTACTTTTGCTTGAGAAGATTAGTGAAAGAAGTTTGAAAAGTCCTGGCAGGCCAGGTCGTGGTTTTACTCCCTTGAGTAAGGAGGTTTCCACGTAAAGTTGTTGTGCAATCTTTACTTTCAGCACTTTGTTTATTTTCTGTTATTGTAACTGTGCTGAGGACCTGGTCCCATCTAGACTAGTGGACGCATACATTCCAACAAGCCGCAAATGGAAAGTTTCATACACATTGCCTAACTTCAAGCCGGATCTGGTGGGACGTATTGGTGGTCCTGCTTCTCCAATATGTTTTGACGGGGAAAGGTTGTTTATCTTCGGAAGATATAGGGCTGCACCGCGGACTGGATATCTGTACGAGTATGTTATAGAGTTGAAGACGTATAAAAAAGTAGGTGAAGTTTTTAATATGCATAGTGCTATCTTCTTCTCGTGGGAACCAACATTAGCCCGTATCCCTAAGACAGAGCTTCCCCCTTACAGAGTCCACTCTAAACATTTCCCAGAGATTACTGCAACATTAGATGAGCTCAGATGTCTGATTGCTAATAAACCTCGAGTTGATCGTGCCACGAAAACAGCCATAAATAATTATAGGTTGTTAGCTGTTATTGGTTCTCAATACTAATTTGTCATATATAAATAATTATATGTTCAGACTTATCATTTGTTGCAATTTTAATACATCAATTTATGCTTCGCATCAATAGTTTTCGGTTCAGATTAACCCGCCTTATCAACTGTACATACGCCCATGCTTTCAGCACCAGATATTTGAGGCGCTATAGTTTGTATTTGAAAACTGCTTCAAGATTTGAAAATATTCACAAGTTGTTATGAAAACATTTTGACAAAATTTTCTGTCGATTGACACTGAACTTTGACCTCTGCTGTAAAAATTGCTCGTACTGGTCTGTGGTCCGACAGCTTACTCTCACCTCGACTATACTGCCTTTGTTTCAATCCCTTCCCAAACCATATAATCCTATCACACCTGCATAATTAATACACTACTTACTATAATTTCTTCTACAAAAACATTAATTCGCTAGTACTTTTCCGTTTGTGTTATGAGATCGATCACTTACCAAGCAGGGGTTCGATTCTTTTCCTTTTTCCCTTTCTGATTATTGCAGCCATAATAATCATCAGAATCTAGATTGTATTTATATGTCGGCGCAAACTCAATATCCTCCTCATTCCAACCCTTAAAGGTGCAGCCTTCTCTTAGCTCTGCCTTCAACTTCAATGTCCAATTTAAGATCAGTAATTAATTAATGGTTGAATTTAGCTGATGTATTTCAGTTCTAACATAGTTGAATTTTTAGATCATCGATTCAATTTAACTCGTTATAGCAGGTTATTTATTTCTGCTTACAGAACTTAAACTTTCAAACTTCGTTGAATTAATTTTTCTTTTGCTGATGATTAATTAGAATACCTGATCATTTTGTAATAATGCGCTCCATTGCCTGTCATTGACTAAAGATCTAGTTGTGGGTTCTGGTAAGCAAATCCTGTAGTTCAAGTCGCCAAGCCAAATCACTCTGCTGCATGAGATTACGCAACTTGTGACAGTTAGAAAATACTTATAAATTAATCACTGCCGGCAAATTGTGGATATTAATTACTTATTACAAGATATTTCAAGATATGCACCACTTGATATATAAAACGAGTACAAAGCAATCGAATCTTCTTTCTTTTGTGCTAAATAACTGAAATTGTTGACTTCTTTGCTAAAATACGTGAGACTCATACAAGGGGCCTAGTTTTTTCAACTAATTATAGGGAATATCTGCCTGCTTGAGTAGTTTAGGCAATGACTCAAGCAGGCAATATTACCAGAAGAAGCAAAACCATATTCATAACCTGGCGATATTATGGATAGGTCGAACACTCAAGCTAATATAAAAAAAGTACACTATAAGGAAGACAGAGTGACAAGTGTTCGATTTGAAACCATTTCGTCAGAAAATTATACTGTGCAAATAAAGTAAAAGAGAAACATTTGAGAGAGGTATACATACTCATGTTGTAAAATCTTTCTGGGCAAACATTGAAATGGATCAGAGGAAAATTGTGTGCGCGATAGTATTTGGGAGACATTTGCATTTCGCTCTCTCTTGTCACCTTCTTTTCCACCAGAAGCTAAATGACTACACACAAAGCAGAAACTTGTCTCGTGCAAGCAAAATCTAACCGAAACTGAACCCTGTATATATATGTTCAATTCCTCATTATTAGTACTAGTAATTAACCAAATACGACTAGAAAAAGGGCGTTTGGACATAAAAATTGTGAAATTAGGAAATTTGTTTTCGAGTTGAAATTAGGATGTGAATGATTTGTACCTTGTTGCCGAGGCAGCCGAAAATACCACAGCCTACAGAGGAGACACTTATATGCCTGATATAAGGAAGCAGGGGAGACCTTGCCCATATGGTGATAAAAACTCCTACCATTTGTTTGCTAATTATGCATTCAAAATGAGGTGAATTACTAGTTTTCGAAGTAGTTAAGGATCCCTCTCTCTTTAGTGGATAAACCTTTTGATGACTTTCTCCAAGCTCCGCCTTCTGATGAAGACTGATATCATCAGTCTTGTTAAGAGCTGCTCTAATAAGAGAATTCCATTGCATAGATATGCTTGTATTCTCTTGCACTAAGATGTTTCCGGCATTCAAAGGTACAATTTCTTGAAACCTGATATAAATTTGGGGTTATTTTAACACAACGTTATACACTGTAACGTTTTTGTCATATTGAAGTAACTGAACTTTACTTGCTATAACAGTAAAGTCAATAAACATTACCCGAGAACGTAGATGTCAGCCAAATTGTTTTCAGTGTGGAGCAAGTCTTCCATGTTTAATTCGGAAGGTGGTGCAATGCCTCCAACATTCCATGAGCTAACAAATAATCTGTTTTTTTAAAAAAGGACATGAAATATAAGATGAAACTAGCATTGAAGAATTTTAAAAACGTAAAATTTATATACATAGTTAAATTAAGACTGAGAAATGTATATATACGTCAAATTTTGAATTTGAGCAGACGTAGTTTGATAATCAACTTCATGATTCTGCCTGTCCTCTAGGATCTTGTTAGCTGCTAAAGCAAGCCACATGACCTCAGAGGAGACGAAACAAAATGCAAAACTTATGTCATAATACTTATGTGGAGGAGAAGCAGAGAGATGGTGGGCACTAAGTTAAAGTAGAAGTTGGTGTATATATATAAAGGGGGACAAAAAGAGCAAGCTGATTTCTGGGAAATCAAGGTGGTCTATTTTGAAATGTTCAAAGGGTGAAACAACTTGGGACAGGAACGGAGCCACAATTTTGTGTTATTAGTTCAGCTGAATTCAGTAACTTTGACTTAATATGTGCAAACTAATAGTAATCTATTCAGAGTGTCTGTAAACTAAAAGTTCTGACTCCGTCCTAGGTGAAAGTTAGGGCTACAAAATGCTAATGGTTGGTTTGGTTTATTATGGAATGCTTATAAAGGGAAAGAAGTTGTTAAACACAGCAGTAAAAGCAAAAAAACTAATTAATAAATTGCTAAGATATTCAATTGGAAGGACATGAAGCATAGTGGGAATGTGATGTGAGCGATGATGCAAGTTGGATTAAATTTTAATAAACCGAAAGCGGAAGGTAAGGTTAGTATATACTTATTGGAAAAAGCGTCTATGATGATTGGAAAGGTTGTCACTTTTCCCTAATAAATATATTGTTTGGGACTAACTATACAAATAAATATAGAAAGAATTAAATAGTACTTGTGATATTTACATTTTCTACTCAAACTTTACCGCGACTAATAATCAGGTGTCACGTGAAAACGAACAAAATGAAACTTGAAACGGTAAGGATCAACTAATCAAGTGTAATTTGAAAACGAACAAAGTGAAAACTGAACGATAAAACAAAGATATACCAAAAGAGACATACATTTAACATGGTTCGTGATCAATTAATCTATATCCACAAGTAAAAATGAGCAATCTATGGTATAAAAGTTACTACAAATATCGAGATATTTTGGACCACTATGATAAAATATGTTATTTTGGACCACTTCCAAGAGTGATCAATTTGGAGAAGAGCAAACAAATGTTTTTACGTTAAATATGTTTAGGTGCCTGCCGTCATTAAGACTCTTGTCTTTTCTCCTATTTGTGTGGATAGGTCAGACGTATATAATATTCAAGATACGATAATTGTTTACTACTCCTACTTAGTTAGCTCCTTCCTTGATTGGGTTATTTGTGTTGATGACAACCATCACACATGAGAACGGGGACGAGAACCCTAGGCTCGACTTGGGTCTTGGCAGTCCTTACTTTGAGCTAGTTTTTGGGTATGAGTTAGCCCCAAGATTTTATTCGACATGAAATTAGCGACAGGTCCATTGGATCGTTTTGGGGCTCCCAAACCGTACGAGGGTTGGAATATTCTTTCAATCCTTGAGTATCATGCTACGAACCGGACAATGGATAGAACCTGGAATAAAGAATGTCTGAATTCAGGTGTGTGAGTGTTGATGAGAATGATCGCATATTGCCTATCGGACCGGGACGTGTCCCCTGAATTTCTTATAAGGCGTAATCAGTACTCTTCCTTTTAAGCTAGCTTTTAAGATATAAATTAGTCTCAAAACCTAATTGAATAATTTGTGTATAGTGCAATAATTGATATAAACCAATTCACCCTGGATTCCCTTCCACCCTTTCCAAAAAGAGAAGTGGAAATATATGTACATATTTTTAGTTACATTAAATCATTTAATCATAATAAGTTGAATTAATTTGGCGTAAATACCCGAGGGGTGAGGCAGGGTACGTATTACCGAAAAAAGCACAATATGCAAGTCGATAGATGTCAAGAGCAAAATCTACATAAGTAAATTAGGAAAATTCGTACAATATTATATAGAATTCCAGTGTTTGTACTTCAAGTTGAATCATATTATCATAGTGATAATTAATAGGCAGTATCAACCACTAATATCATGCTGTTTTATAATTGGATGGACGGAGAAAAAAAAATTGAATGCCAACTGCCAAATCCAAAAAGTGTATTCTACTACGGTCAACTAATTGGCTCTTTAATTATTTATTTACGTGGGGTTAGGCTTTGTAACACCAATCAACTTCTCCAAATGATCAACCACAGTGCAGTGACATAGCTCAATAAATTAAAATAAAAGTATTTTTATCAGCCAAAAAAAAAAATGTTCAATGCCTATTTGCTCAAAAAAATTGGTTGTAAACTGGCCTCATTACTAGCTAATCATGATTAGGAACTACCTTTTTCGAAGGATAAAATTATTAAATTCATCCTTTTTATTTATTATTTTCTCTTTTTTTTTGTTTGGTCAAACACATCTGAATTGAGAAAAGGGTCAAATGCCCCTTCAAGCTTTAGTCATATTTCCAACTACACACTTAACCTTTGCGGGGGTCCTATTACCCTCGAACCTTTTTTTTTTTATATTAGTTCACCTTCAGACGCTGATGTGTCCACATAAACCAGATTTATAAATAATGTTTATATACACGTGCGTTGTCCACGTATATATTAGTGGACCCCATGAATTTACACGACTCACAGATTGACACGTGTCACAAAACTTTACCTTTACCTTTTATGAACCTAATTGACCCTCGTTCTTCTTCCTAATCTAATGTCTAGTTCTTCTTCCTTTTCTCTACGATCTTCTATTACTGACGTTGCTTGGAAAGCTTACTTACTATTTCTTCTGAGAAAAGGTTAGATCTTTACTTACTAACCCTAATAACACAAAGTGAAAAAAAAAATCAAGCTATCGAATTGGGGAAGATTTCGATTGTTCAATACGAAATTCGAGAAAATTGCAAATCCTAAATTCAATCTTAGTTGGAGAAGATACAACAACTAAATTCAAGCTTTGAAAATGGTGGATGAAGAACAAAGAAGAGAGATTTTCTTCAAGAACAAAAGAGAAGATAAATGAATTGGGAAAAGAATAAAAAATAAATGTATGGTTAAATAAAGAGTAAAGTTACTGTTGGGAGGCTTATTTGGACTCCACATGGACATTTTATTACGTTCTTACGCGCCTCACGGAGGTGAGTTCACGTATGTGGACACATCAGCGTCTGAGGGTGAACTAATATAAAAAAAAAAGGTTCAGGGGGGTAATAGGACCCCCGCAAAGGTTAAGTGTGTAGTTGGAAATATGGCTAAAGCTTGAGGGGGGATTTGACCCTTTTCTCCATCTGAATTCAACTAATTCAGATTTATATTATGTAAAACTTATTAAGATAAAAAAAATGCATATGAAAAATATGTTATGTGTTTATTAATCGAAAAAAAGGTCTAACGATTCTTAACGAGAGTCGTAAGCATATTCTCACACACACACATATATATATATAGCATGAAATTATTAATGCGCTATAACTAGAAGTGTTCACTTTTTTTCATTAAGAAAAAAGGCATAATTTTGGTTCCTATACGTTATACCTTTTCGACTAATCAGCAAAAGACTTTTGGAAAACGTTTATTTGTCTATAGAAGCTACGTGTTAGCTTATAATTAGATTATTAGTGTCATCAGTGGCGAATTCAGAAATTTTATTTTATGGGTGCTCAATTATTTTAAGTTTGAGAATTGATATATAAAGTGGGTGCTTAGTTAATACATTTAAATAAATTACTAGATATTACAAACAAATATTAGTGTTTATTGCAAAAAGTAATGGGTGCTTAAGCACCCATAATTCATAACATACATCTGCCACTGAGTGTCATGTTTTATTTATTCATCACGTTGTTTTCAACTCAACTTTTGGAATTAATTAGCTCAATAAAACCAAATCATCTGGCAATTGTTTATTGCTATCTCTCCGACTTTCTTGTATTAACTAGACAAATCTTTTAATTATTAAAGAATTTAAAAGTCTCAGATTTAACTACTTCCTAACTAAATAAATAAATAAGTACAATACTTTATCAACTATTGGGAATCAGATGCCGCATAATTTGTATTGTTGCTTGAAAACAACAACAAGAACATACCAAATTGGTGGTTGTACTTTTATGGGACTTTTTATTGTTACATAACGATGAATTTAATGACATAATACACTAAAATTTAAGTAACAATCGAAATAAATATTATTTTGTAGACAACAATATGATAAAATACGTGAATTGGTAATAACCATCCAAACAAGTGCCTAAATTTTAATTAGAAGTTAACTTATGAAATGAGAATTGTGCCTAAAATCATAGATACCACATCGCATACAACAAACGTCGGGAATTAATCTAATTAATACCTCACCATGCATAGAATTGGAAATCTAAACAAGGGGTGAATATAGAGTTCAACTTATAATCCAAAATAATGTTAGTTCAAATCATGTATATGTGTTAAATAGTAGACTACCAAGTACAAATAATTGATGATTTCAAACCTAATAAATCAAATAAACTGTGGTGGAATTCATTGCTCCATTAAAAAATATAATAGTGGTTAGGTTTTCATCATGGATTTGGTACTCATATTAGGGATCGATTAAATTTGAATTGCACTGAAAAGTCTCACATTTGGGACAAAACACTCTCGAATAAAAGCAATTTCATACACAGAGTTGAAACTTGAGACCTATAATTAAGAACCCTCGTTGGCTAACACCTTTCGATTCAGCCTATCATGAATCTACTATTTTTAGAATGCTTGAACGTTATTGAGGCTTATTATTGCCTTTAGGGCTTAGGTCTCAATCCCTCCATTGGTATTTCTAAACGGAAGACTTGTAATTCAAGTCCTGAAGTCAAAAAAATTTGTAATGAAAGGTTGGGAGGGAAAAAGAAGGAATCAAAAAACTCATGTAAAAAAAAAAATTAAATTAAAAATTGTTTTTGGTTTTTGTTCCCGATCTGAAAATACATTGTGTAGCTAAATAAATTTTATCTATCTATATAAAGTATTATATAATGACACTCCTTGACTTCTTTGTAAATTTTATTCTTTATATTTTAACATTAATGAAAATTTTGATTCTGTCATTGTTCGGGATAAATTGATCTGGATGGTTGTCGTGGAAGGCACCACTCATGACATCAATACCACCACCCACATGAATTAATTTCATCTTAATGTTGACATGAAATAATCCCCCTAATGCAAGTGGTCCTATTCTTGTCTTTTCTATAGTCTACCTTCCTTTCATTTTCCCTAAAATTTTAAACCATTTAGTGGTGCTCCCTCTATGACCATAATATAAAATAAAGAGCTTTCTCACTTCAAACATCAGAACATAAAAAGTACAATTATTAATCACTGGATTTATTTGCCTAAGATACGACTTCTTAATCACTAAAGAATAGAGATTTGAGTATGAATTTATTACACAGCCTGGAATTTTCTTCATATCTCTGTCTTTGTCTTTACACAGCTGTATTGCTGTTAAGATAACATAAAATACTATTCTCTGTTTTACTATGACAATCAGTTCATAATCAATTTTGTGTTCATCTATTAAGTTACTTTTGTACTTGCAAAAGTTCTAGCATCTCCTCCCACCATGACAGACAGAAAATTAACAAACGAGAAATCTAGTAAGCAGCATCAAGCAGAAAATGATAATGAATAAATCGATGAAAATAAATTAATAAACCACCTTTTACATTTCACAAAAACAGTTTGTCTCACAAAAGCGGGGGAAAATGATTTTGCCTTCCGAGTAATCCTTTCCAAGAAGATTGAGAAACTGATAATGGATTAATTAGTTTACAAAATACAAAATGTCTAAGAATGAAGAGGCTTCAACCAAGTTTTTTAACATGCAAAACTAATTGAACAAGCTCAACTTTCTTCCGTCCACCACTGCTACTCTCTTCGGATTCAGCATTTTCCCCTGCCCGATTTCTTCGAATTGAACCATTATATAATAGTAGTTCTTAACAATTCGACAATCTTTGGTTCAACCAGTCGATTATTTCCTGCATGATTTCTTCTCTTTCAAGTTCAAAAAGAAGGTCATGCAACAACCCTTTATACAGCTTGATACTTTTATCAGTTGAAGAAGCCTCTTCGTAGAGCTTCTTAGAGCCTTCAGGGTCGGTGACTGCATCATCGGATCCATGAAGAACTAGGAATGGTACTGTCAACTTGCACAGATTCTGTTGCAAGTAGGCAGTTATCCGAAGGATCTCGTAACCTGTTCGTACCCTAATGGATCCAGTGAATACTAGTGGATCTGAATACTTGGCAATTAATGCTGCTGGATCCCTACACACTGCGGCACCCCTTTTGTTTGCTGCACTGAACTGGTATCTTGGGAGTAAAAATGAGACAATTGGAGCAAGTACCTAATAATTAAGAAACGCGACTTTTAACATTGTTGAGGCACAACAGAAGATATATTATTCATAGAGAAGAACAAAAGCAGGAACTTGATTTTGAAATGAACGCTTACTGTAAAAATCGGATGAGCTGGTTGAACTCCAACGGCAGGTGAAGTCAATACAACACCATCAATCCTAGATTCTACCTTTGGATCAAGTGCTGCCTACAAGTATTAATGAAGGATAGAGTCAACAACAGTCTTCATTAACAATTTAATAGCCAATCCGACAGAAAACTCATTTACCTTAAGGATTATAGCTGCACCAGTCGAATGCCCAAAGCAGAAGCACGGAAGTCCAGGATTTTCAGCTAAAATCTTTGACAGAAATTGTTTCTGCACAAAGTGGACGAAAAGTTGTAAATAACATTAACTTAAATGTTTCATTCTTCCTGTTATACTCAATGCATGATTCATGAAAACTAGAATAATCATACCATGTCATTGACAGCATCATCAAGAGAAGGGACATATGCATGCAGTCCATCACTTCCACCATGTCCTGCATGAAGACGAAACTTGAAATTCAGAAAAAGACATTCCCAAAGGATTCAGACACACTATTAATTGGTAAAGAACTATTTACACGTTACAAAATGCATTTAGGTGAAAATGTTTCAATATACACAGTTAATTAATAAGCAATAAATAGCAGAACTAGCCAAAGGTTACAATGAGAGAGAGGAAGTGGTGCCTCAGACAAAAATTCAGACGGATAGATAAGAGTCAGATGGACCCATGGTGTTCTTCACAGTCATGCATTTAACAAATTCAGTTTCCTTTAATCTTTGATAATCGAGGCAAGTCAATCCCCTAAAACCAAATTGTTGTGCAACCAAGGAAGTGAAGTGCAATCTGGTAGCAGCAACAACGCTTAGACTCGCATCAAATATTACTTTTTAGAACTTGGCCCTTGTGAAAGCGCGATAAAATATTAGAATTATTTTTCCAATAAAATGCATTAAAATGGAGTTGTAAGCACCTTTTCCTCCCTCTATTATCCCTTCATGCACAGAGGCAGAATCAGAGATTCAATTTAATAGCTTACTTATGCAAAGGAGCTTCACATGTAACATTTTCGCACCAAAGGCTGCTGATTGGAGGAAATTCAACTCCTGCAACATGCGACATAGATGCATAGTTGAAGACTGACTTTTCAACCATAATAACAGCAACTAACAATCAATTTGTCTCCCTACTCTAAAGATTCATCAATAGATGATTATCAGAATTGCAAAGCTTAAGAAAAGGAAGAAATGACATTCAGGTTTAGAACTGATAGATGACCACCTAAAAATTATACTAGGTTTATTTCACCAAAAAGAGATTGGAAAAACTGTGCTTTACGGAGGGCAACATTTTATGATTTACTCTCACACATACCTAGATATCCATATATTTTCTCATCTATGTTATGTGAAGAACCAACAAGTTGGTGATAAATGCACAAGTATCAGTGTGCAGTCCAATGAGTTCATAGCCTGCCAACTGATGGATGACTGCTAAAGATAATTCTTGGATAACCTGCTGGCACTGATGCTTTTTTATTGTTATTATTTTTGTATGACGTTGGTATCATGGCAAACTTGTGTACACCTCAACTAATTCCACCGAGTATCTGCTACCTCCCATCAAGATAGTTACTGGGTAATTCAACCAAGTGGAAAGATTGGAAGAAGTGATGGTATTTTTATTAGATGTAAAGCCTCATTGGATTCCTTTCACCTCTCCACCACCCCAGCCCCAGGGGAATGGAATATTTTCATTCCGGCTATATTTTCCCCTTTAAAACCACGATCAAAGAAGCTACAGCTAGAAGCTTAATGGAGAAAGTAAAGACATATTTTAAGCCACTTGCACTTTGTTTATCACTATATAGCAAGGTCATAGCCTAGTGAAAGATATGAAAGTATAAGCATGTCTTGATATTTTTCCATTAAAAAGAGCTGATCATTCTAGAGCCAGCAAGTGGAGAAGATTAATGTAATTTTCACAGAATTCAATTATTACAAGAAAAGTATGACTAAAATAATCAATATACACTGCAAAACTAACAGAAATCCAGAAATTATTCAGCATAAATTCTAGCAATTGAAGGTTGGCACTTGGCAGAGTGGCACGTAATTAAAGAGGCCATAAAGACTAGAATTCAGATAAGTTAAGATAAAAACTAAACAAGATAAACAAAAAACATAGCCATATCTCTGGCAGGGATAGAAACTAGAATAAGCACAAAACCACTGTTCCTAATATAAATGAACGAGTGAGGAAGTTAAGGATAAGCCTCGAGTTTCTTGACGAACAATACGTACTTCCAGTTCAGTCAACATGCATAATGAGAAGAAACTGATAGAAGAAAAGAGCCCTGATTTAAGATAGAGGATGTTAATCAACTATGAGAATCGATTTTCTCATATTCAATTAACAAGTAAAAAGATAAACAGAACTTAGATGCCAAAATCTACAAATAACAGTGGATATATAAAGCAAGTGGTTTATAATAACTCGTTTTGTAAATCCAAAACTTACCAATCCAATCCATTCCATAAACTTTAAAGCCATTTGCATTTAGCTTCTTGGCAAAATCATTATATCGGCCACTGTTGCAAGTGAAGAATGCAGAAGTCTTTAAGATAATGAACATTTGAACCGAACTAAAATAAATCATAAGAATCTTGCAAGACAAATGTAAACCTGTGTTCATTGAGGCCATGCAACAAGAAAATCAATCCCCTGCACCAAGACAATTAACATCATTAAATTTTTATCCAACAGAAAACTAGTATGGAGCAAAACATGCAATGTAGATAATTACAATATCTAGGACTTGGAAAATAAGTAATCAATGTTGCGGTTAAAATAAGGAAAAAAATATGTTTTTCTCTTGATATGCTAATAGTGACAAGTAAAAGTGAACATTGTTTTCGATATAGTAGAGAAGTAAAAATAAACATAGGGAATAAATATTAAATAAAAAGATTGATGACTACACATGCACTCCATTTCTCAACAACACCCTTAAATACTTTTTCCATTTTTAGTTCGTCTAAAAAAGAATGACATATTTCTATATAGTAACAATTTAGCTTAAAACTTTCTATTTTATCCTTGATGAAATAATTTATAATCACACAAATAACAACTACGACTTGTTTTAAATCACAAATTTCAAAAGTCTATGTGACTATGTTTCATTTTTAAACTTCATGTTCAACCAAACATCAATGATATTAAGGGAGTTCCCTTTAATCAGACTAGGATATTATATCCATGCTTGTGTCCTATAGTGAAGAAAAAAAAACATAAATACTAGTCACAGGATGTCTCTTTCAATCATTTCTTAATGTAAAATGTGAGCCAAATTAAACTTTGTGAGATATTTTGAAAACAGCTGCCACGTTTTGGCATCTCATGCAAAAAAAAAAAAAAAAACAGTGGTAGCTCCCATTAAGCCCATGGCTACCACACAGAGAATAATCAGAAAATACCATCACTAATGACTTGGGTGGTGGGATTCTCGGGAATCGGTCCACTCTAAGGACCACCATCTATCAAAATCTGCTAGTGGCTGCAATATTCCCCTTTCAACTACTTATGACACTCATTAACATCTCTTTCCTCCTAGATTTGAAAGAATGTGTGTGTTTATTAAGATAAGATTTGTTTGAAAAAATACACATAAATGAAATTCAAATGGAAAATAGTCACATTCAATTTACTACTTCCAAAAATTTTAAGGATCTGATAAAAACAAGAACTTTGTCAGCACAAAGACAAAAATGTTTGAGTAAATATTCTAAGGTAATTAAAAGTAGACCGTTAAATTTTGAAGCATCAGAATATTGTAGACATCGCCACAAACAGAATTATGAGTAGTAACATCAACAATATGTCCTATTCCCATTATTAATGTAACTGAGCTGTAACACTCACAGCACGATTAAAACAAGGAGAATAAAGCTGTGTGGATGGCTCTAAGCTCTGCTGGATGGTGGAAATTTAAAGATATCAAAATTCCTTTCTAATTAAATCTTAAATCACACATTTTTTACAAAATATCTGCATTTCCTAAGCAGTAGGAGAAATCGCCATGCAACTTAGTTGTCAAGAGCTATTCAGTCCACTAATTTGTAATCTTATCCAACAGTACTAATATGAACTGTGATAGAGTGGTTAAATTCGTACTGGTGTGTTTGCTTGGAGGAAAATGTTTTTTATTTAAAAACAAGTGAATTTCTTACTTATTTTTTTAAAATTAATATCCCAAAGTATTTATATCTAATCTAGCAAAAGTTTTTTGGGGTGGGGAGTGGGGCTTCTAGATTGGAGAGGGTGGAATAGTCGAGAAACGGGTTTGGGAACGTTAGGTTGGAACATTAGACGGATAGGGAGGAAACAATGAATTTGGAAAATGCTTATGGAACTTGTTTTCCGCTATTCATTTTCCTCATTTTTAACAACTTTATTTTCTTAGATAAAATATTTGAATCAACTAAACATGAGAAAATTAAAAAATATTTTTTAGAAAAAAAAATTGTCCCAACCACACACACCTAAATCAGAAATTTTAAACTCAAACTCTATTGAATAGAGAATCGTTTTTATTAAGAAGCTTTCGCAGGATGCAAAAATAGAAAAGTCTTATCCGACAGCAACGTGGAAAGCAAGAAGCTCACAACAAAGAAAATAACGAGGGCAAAAATGGAAACACAAAAAACAAGAGAAATGTATTCAAACTTCCTAGTACCTTCCAGAAACGTCAACCGATAATTAGGTTATCAAACAAAATAAAAACTTGGAGAATAATAAAAGATCATAACGTGTAATCAATCCCAAAAAGTATACTACAGGTTTTGCATATGACTATTTAATTTTGCGTAATCTTTCAGCAAAAATTTAATAATAAAATACATTCCAATTTTAGCAATATTTTAGAAGTTATAGCCAAAATAATTTACTCCTTTCTGGCCGACCCATTTCGTTTTCCGTTGAATAATTTAAGTTTGACCAAAATAAAAGTAAGTGACAATTTTAAATATTTTAAAGATATATGAAAAATTTACATTATGTCTAAATTTGTTTGAATTTCGAAATTTAACAATATGTTATGTAAATTAGGACAGACGGATACAAGGCAATTTCATTTAGGGATTTGGAGCTGATGAATTTACCTGACTTTGAAGGAAACCGGTGTCCATGATTGGGTGAACATAGTTTCTCCTCTGGACGTAACAAAGAGCGAAAATTCCCTCAGCGTTTCTTTATCGTCTTCCTGAAGTACCCTTCTTATCGCCAGCGATCGTCTCGCCGCCACGTCCTGCTCCACCACGCTCTTCCGCGGCACCATTTTCGATGGCACTCGAACCACCGGACCTTTCCTCTCCACCGCCTTTTCCTCCTTCCCAATGCCGCCTACGCCGCCTTTCTCCTGCGACCCCGAGGACGCCATCATCGTCGCCGGCGACGCCATCCTCCTCCGTCCACGAAATGGAAACAACAATAGTAATACAAAAGCATTGATCAAAAGGAACAAGCTCCTCAATACCTGTAATGAAAACAAGGCACTGATTCTTCCACTTGCACCTGACGTCAATATAATCGCCGCTTCATTCGATTTCACTAATTCGACCGCCATTGCTGCTGGAATTCCTCTTCTTCTTCTAGTCCCAAACGCTAACAATTTCAATTTCAACTTGGATAAATATTCAGGAAAATCCTCCGAATTTCTTAACCTCAAATTTAATTTTGGTTTTGCGTTAAAATATGGTACGAAATGTGATTCAAATCGTTTGGGTTTGCACAATTTTTGACTTGTCAAGCAAACCATATAAATGTAAAGTAAAATTCAGATGAACAAACAAAATTCAAAAATTAATTTAGATAAGGTTTTTGTTTGTGGAAAAAGCAAAGTAGAATACGGAAATTTTTGATAATGAAATGAGCAGAAGTGTTTGAGAGAAGAGAGAGAAGTTGGGCAGGCTGAAGCGGATGATGTTTTTTTTTTTCTTTCTTTTTTTCTCCTTGGGTATCGGCAAAAGGTTTCAGCCACCACTTCCCCTTTAAGGTTCCGAGAAGTGATGAATAAATAATGGCTGAGAAAATTACGCTACAAAATAGCGGTACAAGATACTACCACGTGTCAACGCAACACATGTTCTCATATGCGGCGATATCATCTTGTTTTTGGTTTCGCTTTTGTTTCCTTTCGTAAAACAGTACTCCCTCACTCGAAAAAAATATCTAGTTTTCTTTTTTATCTTTTTCAAAAAAATTAACCTATTTTTTTTTAATATTTTAACTTTAACTTTTTACGTGACATGTTTAAGGCCATAAGATTAAAGAACATTTTGATACATTTGACATAACTTTAATTTAGAATCACAAGATTAAAAAGTTTTTTTTCTTTTCTTAAATTCCGTTTCAAGTCAAACTGATCATTCTTTTTTAAACGGATGGAGTTATACAATTTATAAAACTCACCAACCTTTACTGTTTAGATAAAAATCAATTCAAATTAAAAATATTAATTAATTTTATTTGGGTTTGGTCTAATTTAGTTTTAGATTTTTTAAAATTAATAGTATTTAATTTGATTGTGATTTTATTTTTAAAAATAATTGAACCAAATCGAAAAATTAAATGCATGAATTTTATTATTATACCTACATAATATATTATTTTTATAAATAATTTTAAGGATATTATATATGTTTTTATCAAATTTTATTTATAATTTACTTATGAAAGTAAATATGCAAAGAACATTTATTTTATTGGTTTCATATATATACTCATCTATGACAATTATTTGTGGTACTGAAAATGTCATTGTTTCTTCCTTCTAAGTCAAATTAGTGAATTTTAAAGCTTTATTCATAGTTTATTCAGTGATCGAAAGTTTCGTAGTATCAGTTATTCTAATTAGCAGAACGGACGGAATGAGAAGAAATCCCCAGGATGGGAAGAAGCTTGAAAGAGAGAACCAAGAATGAAATAGCGAGACTAAACGAGTCCATCGGACGAGGAAAGAAGGGGCTTTTGATCGAGGTGGGTAGAAGAAGCACTGCAAAAACTGTGGGAATTAGGAACTAATTACTTCGTTCTATTGCCTAGTGTCTGAGCTAACATTAAGAAATAGGCGGGATGCTTAAGAAAATAAGAAAGTGTGTTTTCAGGTAGCTATGGAATTGCTGCTAGTAGACTAAAAAGCTATTACCTCTCTAACCCTAAGGTAACCGCTACTTTTCGACCACAACCAGCAGTATGCTTTCCACTTCCGAATACCAAAGAGCGATTGAGAGAAGAGTAGTATGTAGGACTTAAAAAGAGCGTTATTTCCTCTCTTCACTCTCCTAATTTCGATCCTCACATTTCTGGTGCCAAAGGCCTACCCTTCCACTTTATAGGAAGTTCTAAAGAAAGAAGCCGAAAAGGAAAAGAAAGTCACCTTTCTTGCCAACCTCCTGGCTTTATTCTTATACTGATCGAGCTGCACTATATTTTATTCTAATAGATTTCACTTCGCTTGAGTTTATTCAGTGATCGAAAGTTTCGTAGTGTCAGTTATTCTAACTATTTTTCATTTTGAATGTATTGTTGTCACTTTTTCCACGTTTCGATTGAACTTATTTCTTTTATTTTTGGTATGGTTAGTAACTGAAAATTTAACCAAACCAAATTGAAACCAATAACAACCAAACTGATAAATATATATTATATTTGGTTTGATTTGAATTTGATAATTTTAAAATCAATTAAGTTGATTTGATTTTAGTTCCAAGAAATGAAATATTTATATATATATAGGGTAATTTTATCAAAATTTTATTAGTTTAGAAGCTAATTATTTAGATACATCTTAGTTTGTAATATTATGAATCTTATTAGATTTTAGTGTATCAAAATACGTCGAGATACATAAAATGAAAATTAGGTGTTATTTGTTTTGGATACACTACATTTTTTTAAAAAAATTGCATGTATCTGAAATACATTGACAAATCTCGCTCACATCCATCACTTCTCTCTCATCTCGCTCGTCACTCTCCTATCTCGCTCGTGTTTTTGGAATACCATCACATATACATGTACTTAATGTGATTCACAAATATTTTGAATATAGATCATTTTTGCTCGCTTCTCTCCCTATTTCAGTATATTTAGTAGCAAAAAATATGTATCTAGATGTAATCTGAGTTGAAATATGTTGTGAAATTATTAATTAGTGAGATAAAATATAATTATCACAAACTAATGGAGAGAATTAGTGAAAAAGGTAGAAATATTTATGGAATATAGTTTCTCCCTTTATATTTAGTACTCTCTTCATATTAATTTATTTGGTTTGTTTGATTTGATACAAAAGTTAATTAAGCAAGTAAAGAAGAATTTAATATCTTGCGGTTTAAAATTAAAAAGATATAATTAAATATATCAAAATACTCTTTAATCTTATAATCTTAAATATGAAATGTGAATTTTTTTTGAAATTTTACAAAATTGCTAACAAGGATATAATCATTTTTTTAATTGAATTAAAAAAGAAAAGTAGTTATAATAAATTAAAATAAGAGAAATCATAATTTAATTTTAAAATAATATTTATTAAAATAAATCCGATAGGTTGGAGTAAACTTCTAAACAAGTCATAGCTAAGGGTGTCAAAAGAATACGAAAAACTGACTGAATCTAATCGAATCGAACCGATTTATGTCATTTTTCAATAAACTTGTGGACTTTTATCTAAGTTATAACCGTCCCGAACAATTGGGATGGTCTTTTTAATTTATGAAAAAAAATCAAAAATTATATTATATATTAAATTTAACATATTATTAATATATAAAATATATTTACATACATGTTAGATTATTCGATTCGGTTCGATTTTTTTTTATTCTTTTCATTAATTAATAAAATCATCCCAATAGTTTGAAATGATTATACACTCAAATAAAAATTCACAATTTTATTAAACAAATTAACATAAATCAATTCGATTTGATTAAATATAGTTGGTTCAGTCGATTTTTAATATTCTTTTGACATTAGCGATAAATTACTGACGAGTGGTTTATATTGGCACGTAACTTAAAAGAGAAAGGTGACTTGGAGAACTGGTTCGACTCTTCCAGTACATTGAAACGTGACCAATTAACTCGATTTAGGAAACTTTGGTGGTCATCGTCATTTTTGACTAAACAGTACTCCATCGTGTTTTTTTTTAATAAAAAAAATCAAATAATATATACTTTGATGAATATATAAAATATATTTTTAGTATATCAATATAAAAAAATTATAATTTATAAATTTTTCTTTATAATTTTTTAATATTTAAATTTAAATTTTAGATATTAAATTGATTAAGTTTAATTTTACAAATTAAAATATATCGTAACAACTATTTTGGAACAGAAAGAATAATATTTTGTTTTGTTTTAGATTTATTAACTCAGTAGTTCTATTTGACACCTAATTGTCATTTTGATACCTGGCATACTTGCTCCTAATCTTGAATTTATTGGCTGGACATTTATATGCCTAACATATTTTGATCTAAGCAAAAAACTTCATCACGTCTTTATCACACAATAAACCTCGAGTGAAAATACTTTACAATTATGAGCATGAGATTATATAAATTTTAATATAAGCTAATAATTATTAAATCAGGGATGAATTATTATTTCTACCAATTACATAAAAGAATCTCAATATTTGGTAGTACAGGGACAATATTTTTTTAGAAAAAAGTGTATTTAAGTTATTAAATACCAAAAATAAAATTGTGGATTATTCTATGCCAAATTTTAGTGCATGCTATATTGTCATTAAAAATTTCATTAAAAGAATATATTTGAGCTATTAAATGTATGCCTACCAAAAAAAAAACGAGGGCTTTTCTATGCTAAATTTTAGGCCACAATGATGAAAAAATTCCTAATTTTCTCTTACGTGATTTTATTCTGCTTTTTATCTTCTTTTTATCTTTTTGTGATGCATTTTGGTCAAAAATATATTTCCCTTCTTATCATATATTTTAGTACTCTTCAATTGTTTACTTTTACTATATGTTTTCGGATTTCTTTAAAATAGTTTCTCTTATCATATATTTTGGAATTCCTTAATTTTAAATAGGGATTATAAAATAATTATTTTATCTATTATAAAATATTTTATTGTTGGAGAAAGGATACACACAATATTTCTAAAAATCTTCATATTTTTAAAGTAATATAAATGTACATTCTATTGCTAATTTTTTACTATAATTGTTTTATAAAATCAAATTATAATGTTTCGAAAAAAAATGCATTTGATTATATTGTGTTCAATTAGTTGTTTTCTTTTCTTATAGGGGGTGTGTCTATTCTTGTAAACAAAGTCATCCAATTACATTTTTGGGTATTCATGTAATAATTTTATGTTATTTCAGCATAAGTAATTCTTTCCTTGCAAAGTTAATTTGTTGAAATTTTATTTTTAATAGTATTTTCCCTAACGTGTCAATGTCCAAATTTTACTTTGATTTGACTACAAAAACTCCACACAAAAAGTGACAAGTGGGCTTAAGGGACACCAAGGAAAAGAAAAGAAGGGGCCCAACCGTCATATTATGGAACTCTCTCGTCCGAAGCCGAAAGGAGTGGTCAGAAATCAGAACACGGGTAGTTTTGGAAATTAACATGCAACAAATGATAGTTCTAACATTTCGACGAGAATTTTAGTAACTTAGTTGATCGGTGAGTGATGAGAATTTTCGTAACTTAGTTAATTGGTGAGTGTTTGATTCAGTAATGTTAAGAGTATGGACAAATTTCTCAATTCATTCATATTTTAATACTAATATGAGGTTTGAAGCAAATACCTCTTCGTCAACGTGTTTGCTTCATGTCGAGAGTATTTTTGAAATTTCAACTCTTTTTGCCAATGTGCCTACTCATATCAAGTGTATTTGCGAAATTTCAATGTCTATGCTCGTAAAAAAAACACATCAGTCAAATAAATAGGATTTAACATGAATAAAATATTGATTATACATTTTACATTTGTTAAATAAGAAACTAATGCCATTTTTTTAGACGGACTAAATAAGAAAACATGTCGTATAAATTGAAACTTAAAAAATTACATAAAGCCACTTTTAATATGATTTATTGGACCTGTAGTAACACGAGACTTAAAATCTTTAATAATTTACACAAAATGAGATTCTCAAAAGTTTTAGTAGATACGACATACTTAATTTCACCATTCAGGATCACTAAAGTCGTCAAGAGTATGTGAATTCCTCAATTCATCCATATATGACTATAGTGTAGCTACACTTAAAATTAAGCAGAGTACTCTACTCTAATCTACGTACGCTCTGTGCGTTGCTCAAAAAATTTAAATAACAATGTGATGCAGTTGCTTAGACCTATTCCATTTATGTAGAACTTTGCCAAAAACATCATAGTATTCTATCTCTACATGAGTTGGTGTCATTTGGACAGACATGAAACCTTGTCCATCATAGAAGAATTTCATGTCTTCTCTGTTCAAACCTTTTACGTCTCCTCTCCATGCCTTTGATCCTGCTCCACTAGTCAAAAATTGGATCGGGCTGCAATTAAACCAAAATTGGATTAAAATTACAAAAAATATAACATGCAACGAGCTTAGGCCAACCCCCTCTCTATTGCAGACGAGGGATATCGAACTTGACACCTCTGAGGATAATTGTTATTTGAACTCTTTAACCTTTACCTTTCAGTATCACTAATGTGCTCAAGGCAATGATCATGGCCATTCATGTATAGATCTACATCGCATGCCTGGAATTTCATAATCCAACCAAAAAAAAAAAGGTTACATGTTGGTGAAAATTTAATATTTTGTAATGTAAAAAATTGTCAAATTTGAACAAGTTTATTACCCTAAGGATAGGAAGAAGACGTTCTACAAGTTCATTAGTGTCACCATGGTGTCCCACACTTCTAATGGCATGATGACCTACTACTATTTTCCATTTTGCTCTTGATTCACTTAGCGCATTCTCTAGATCCTGCAATAATATGTAACTTTAGTCTAAATCTATTGAATATGTATAAATTATTCATTTGAAATTCATAAAATTCTGACTCTATCTTTGCTTAAAATTACGAATAAAGGTGAAGAAAAAGGCATAAACAGAAAATTATTTAAGTTTTTTGAGATGATGTGAACTTACTTTTAATACGTTTTATGTATGTCTTTTGAGGCATCACATTGCGCCAATCATACGTATGTTCCGTTTCCACAAAGTACTCTTTCACAAATGGGGTTGTGTCCACCATGAATATTTCAGCAAATTCTGCAAAATATAAAACGATATTTTGAAATATTAATATCATGAGAATGGAGAAATCCATCCCTGAAAGGGTCCTATGCGCGGTGAATTTGGATTAGTCGGGCCTAGGACAGATGCAAAGTAACAATAATAATCGTACTAGTGCGTCCCAGATACCATATGATTATAAGTTGGGGAAAAAAAACAATAACTAGATTTCAGATTTAGGTTTTTAAAAAAAAATTCTTACCTGCATTGATTATAAAAGAACGCAAACAAATCCATCTGCTGTCAATTTTCCTAAGGTAAGGACTAAGTTGAGCCACTACATCTCCCCTGTAATCATGGTTACCCAATACTGCAAATCAACATTAACAGAATTACAAACAATATAAAAATATAATTTTTATTAGTTTTCATTTGTAAATCTGGTTCCTATAGTGGAGTCTGAATAATCTGGATTTGCGTTGGATAGAGCATATTCGGGGTAAAACTCACCTGTATACCATTGGTTTTGCAAGCTCTTTGCTTTATAAACATTGGTGAAAGACTCCAAAAAATTTGGATCATCCTCCCCTGTTAGCCCATTAGTATAAAAATTGTCACCTGTTGAAACTACAAAATCTATGTCTAATTCCTCTCCAATTTTTCCCATCTGCATCCAAATTATACACATAATTAATTATCAACTCCAAGAAAAAAAAGATACTAATTAACATTTAATTAAAAATTATGGGTACCTGAAGAGCAACAGCAGATTGATTATAATCACCTTTACGTCCCCAATCACCAACTACCAGAAATCTTAAATTGCCATTAACTTTAATGGGATGATCAAATTTCTCAAGCCCAGTTGCTCTAGAACAAACTATTAAAAAACTAGCCAAAATCACAAGTAATAGAACCATGACTATGTTTTGAAATTGACAAAAAAGGAAATAAAATATTTCTCTCAATAAGAACACACAAGATTAAGCATATTGAAACATTGAGGAATGGTAATATATATTAATGCATATAAGAGGAAAAGAGTATTTAATGCATGTAATAAGAGGCAAATAATTCATGTTGTGTTTCTAAAAAGATTATGCGAATATGCGAGTGGATATTTTATTGGATAAACAGAGAATATTCGACGGAACTGATTCAAAAGTAGTTATCCTATTATTGTTATTTTCGATAATGGGATTGTTGTTTTCGTGCGATTGTAAAATGACAACTGCACACCGCATTTTGTGTGTCGAATTTTATATAAAGCAACAGAAAAGCTATTACGCATGATATTTCTTATGTCCACCTTTACTTGTTTGTGTTTGATTTGGCACACTTCATGGTGGATAGTATTCATTTTGAGTGAAACCCGCACAATTTTCTCCAAAGTTTACAATAAGAGTATCCAACATCTTATAATTGTTTACACACCCAACAATGATTAATTGCAAAGAATAATGTAGAAGAAACAAAACCCGTTACTTCTCTATTTAGAGTCTAGAAAAAGAGTTTTAAATTGTACAAAAACTTACCTGAGTTGCACTCTACAAAGAATATGAAATTCAAATCTTTATCAGTTTCAACTCTCCACGACTCAGAATTGTGTCAGTCGGATATACCTCAAGTAAATGAAGTGCCAAGGTTTACTTAAAAGTGAAGACAGTGCCAATATGTATACATATAAAAAGACAGACTTCACAGAAATTGATGGTGCAATACCGCAAGAATAGGACATGCAAGGGCAGACCAGGCAAGGGATACCAAATATTGAGAAATCAAACTTCTTGTTCCTCACTAATTGCACCAAGACCAACTACATTTTATTGGGGCTGCTAAGGAAAAAGAGGAAGGGGAAAGTTGAGACTTGGGATTCACCTCCCAATTAATAAACCACTAGCATGTAATCGTGTTAATGTCTTATATGAAGGAAACACACTGTTGTTAAATATTGTCTAATATGAAATATCATATGTACAAGTCACAAGAATGGTCTACTGTATTCCCCTTAAAACATATGCTACTGCACTAAGTTTGTAAGCCTCCGGCATAAATCTGACTCAACAGTGGAGTCTCCAGAATATTTAATTGGCAACGAAATGGTATCTTGAGTCAACATAGCTCTCAACATCCCAGAGGAAAGACCCAAAAGTTACAGCCTCCAAAACAAGCCTCCTCAGCCCCCCAAAACTGATCTTAATAAGTTCATCTTTAGAAGAGTCAATAGTGCCTTGAGGGGTGATAACAATCTCAGGTCTACCAAATAGTGCTTCAGTGTGTTTCTCAATCATGCCTATGGCCTCGCGAGATCTGATGGTTGCATATCTCTGGAGGGTCTCCCCATCAAATGACATCACATAGTTTCTCAATCTTGAGGGTTTTATCCCCTGGCCAAAACCTCCAGGACTCACACCACCTGCAGACCATGATGTCAATTCTGGATGGGTTTGTGTTGTTGACCTGAAAGAGGTATCACTCCTATCACCACTGATATCCTCCCCTGCCACTTGCTGGATGCTACTATCTTCATCGTCTACACCCTGAGGAAGGACTTTCATGCTCTTTTCCAGCTGAAACCTCTGGTCCACTCTCCTGAGAAAATATCCATACATAATTGATGCTGCATAAACTTGGCCTACTCTTAATTTACTTATTTGTGCCACTGCAGAATTATCACCCAGTCGATTTCCTAGAATGAGAGACAGGTGGTTTTGAATCATCTCATTAGCTTCTGGTGAATGAAGATGCTCAAGCTTATCATCTTGGCTGGGCCATGTATCAATTCGACCAGAAGGTTCAGATGAAGATGGACTTATTGCAGGAACTAAAGATACATTGGCATCCATAAATTTTTGCACCACCAAGGCATATAATATCTCTTCTAAGGTCTTTTTCCTTTCATTTGCCTTAACCTCAGCAATTCTCCTGATAGTTTCGAAAGCAACCATGCAACAAGTTAGACCTCACAGCAGTGATAAATACCACAACAGAAGAAAACTAAATTGTTTGGGGAAACCCTTAGGGGAGGTGGGGATAAATTTTAAAGAAGCCTAAACCAACCTGTACAAGACAATGTCAGTACCGGCTGGAGATGGTTCTTCCTTCTGCTGCTCTGCATCACGGTCAGTTTTAAGCAGTTCAAGTTGCTGATCTACAGCAGCTGGGACAAGATGTGGGTGACTTGTCAAAATTTGAGAGAGAAATTGGCCAATTGGAGATTCCAGCTGAAGTGGAGCAATAGGGGCAGCTGAACCTCCAGACTCAGAAGGTGATACAGATGCCCTGATCGCAGTATATTTTCTTCTACCAAAAGACACTTTCCTGTTACTCAACTTCACATGAGAAATTGACGGATAAAGCTGCCAAGAAAATGTCCAATACATCAGTAGGCATCAAAGAGAAATTTCAGATCATAAGATTTCTAATTTATGCCAACTAGATAAATTAAACTAATTTAAATAGATAACTTTGCTGAAGGGAAACTCTATTAACTGAATAAGACTCTTCAATGTCATATCCAATGGATACATGGATTACAAAGAACTAACATGGGATTACACAGGTCAATGCATGCTGAGGCAGTCGGCACCTCCCAAACTGGAAAAATCAGCAACAGGAGGATGCAGACAGATATATTTACACAGTTAACAACTGCACGCTCAAGGCATAAAATTTGTAAGGCTACCATATACTGCCAAAACATATGTTCAAAAAGAAAAAGAAATTTCAGCAAGAACCCAGCCCATACTCAACAAATTCAGCAGAGAAATCCAAGATCAACAATTTGACACATGTCCAGAAGACAGTATCAGATATACACTCAGAATAAAGGAGAAACAAAGATACAAGTAGGCATACACCAATTTTTCTTTTTCAGTAAGTCCGCAGACACCATTTTCCTATATGATAGATGAGGAAATATCGAAAGAACTAGAGGTAAAGAAGAAACTGCAACAAGACATCAGCTATACTAACACTAATTCAGAGAGGAGTGGCAACTGGAAGCATGGCTACATCACTATGTTTTACAAACCTTAGTGTAATAGTCAAAAAGAGGATGTCTATATAAAACATGGGAACATCTTATTGTCGACAATCTATAGTTTTAACGTGCTCTGGAGGCATTGCATACTACCACCATCCCCACCAATATAACAAACACAGGGGTGTCTTGAGGAAAAAGGAGAATTCTCCAACAATAAGATAAAAGAACTATACAGTTTCATAAAATTAACGAGAACTTATCAAGAATGACTCACAGGCATAATATGCAGGTTTATTTTATGACGAGGGAAACCCGCAGTCCCTACCCTTTGGGTGCGCACAGGGTAAAACTCCCGCTCCCATGCAATAGCTCGCAGGAGAGGTAATCCGCACTAGGCAACCTCGATGCGACGAGCTCTACCCAGATGGCAATCCCCTTGCTTTCACAGGCAAGGGGTTTCGAACTTGAGACCTCCAACATGGAAGTCCCAAGCCTAAACCACTGGGCCACCCCGAAGGGTCATAATATGTAGTTACCCTTCAAAAGTGTTGCAAGCCTACATCTTGAACCCCTATCAATACTATTTCTTACAAGTAATCTAAAACATCAAAAATATCATCTATTGGGACTAATATATCGCGTTTACACCCAAAGTAGCACAAAGCTAGACAATTCGTAGTAGCTTCAGCCTTCATTTCCAGGTTCATCTAACTTTTAAGTGGAGATACTGTTGGAAAACAAATTGCAAACAACAAAATAACACCGGAACTTAAAGAAACTAAAGCAGATGAGTACGAAAAACAGAACTTCAAAATACCTTGATCCCAGAAGGAGACATCCGAAGCTGTGACCCGACTCGAACAAAATCGGACCCAGCAAGAGACGCCTTGGTGGGTTTGTAACAGATGCTGAAACCAGATCGGAAAGCAGTGGCCGTCTCCATTCTGATACAAACGATAAAGTCACAGCAACAATCAGCAAAACCAAAAACCCTAAATCATTTGTAACATCAGAGAAAATGAAAAATATTGACAGAAAATTAAAGAAAAAACACTTACGGATGAGGATTATAGAGCTGAAAATTAGCAGATAAAAATATCGAGCTTCGTTCGGATTGGCGACCGACGATTATTCGTTTTGGGGGAAAGTTCAGAGTGTTCAACGCAAAAAAGGTTGATGTATATAATAGACTTGCCTATTTGTCCCCACTCACCAACGTGACTTATTTATCTTCTGCACAGAAATGAACCTTAAGACATTTCGTCAAATTACACAAATGCACTGTGTGTCTGTTTGCCACCCACCTACCCTCCTTTTCTTTTAATTTCCTTTTTAATTATTGAATATGTCACATAAGATTCGCTTAATACGGTTTATATTTTTGAAATGATTTACAGGTTGTTATATAGTGGGAGGTAATTTAGCGCGTACAAAGTGCTCATCCGAAGGACATAGATTCTGACAAAGAGCGAATTATTTTAGAATTTTTAAAAGTTAGAAAAGTTAGGAGTATGAATTGAGAAAATTAATTAGACAGAATATAATACAATTTTAATTTATTAAAAATATGATTCTATATGAAAGAGTTGAAAATTAAAATAAAAAATTAGTAAATCGTGAGTGTAATCGTATTTACCTGAAAAATGCCAGCAGCTAGCCTTCTATTTTTATTATTAGTAGTATTGCTTTTTATTGTATTAATAATAATACATGTTGTTTCATTATTTTATATTTTATTATTAATGTTATGAAGTGCATATTTAAATAACTATTTTAAATTCATCCTCAATCATAACGGACCATCTTTGTGATTTTCTCACTAATGGTTAATAAACTGCGACTTGGCCTAATTTAAATGAGAGGCTTTTTTCTTCCTTTTTTTTTATATATATAATTTGAATGTACGTGGCACCTGCAATGTTTGTTAAATTATTTTTAACTAATATATATTTTAAATTATTTTTTCTGGATTTCAATTTTAGGACAGGAAGAAGCAAAAGGAGAATTTGGTAATTGAGTAAGGGGTTTGGTAGATCTTTTCTATTAGTGGATAGGCATTAGGGCTTTGTCTTCTGGAGATCTCTGAGCTGACCTCGTCTGAAGGTGATGTTGATGGGTCACAATTGTGGTAGCCATGAAATGTGAAAATATGGCTGATGACGTGTTTCATTTCTAGTGGAACACCTCTTTTGTGGCTTCATTCATTTTCACCAGACATTAAAAAAAATCTATATTGGAATAGAGTTTGAGTTCGGAACCTAAATAAGCCACAAAAAGATAAAAGTGACTAAAATAAGCCACTATTTTAGTAAGTAACTAAAATAGGTTTAGTGAAAGAAAAAATTTCATTTTATGAATTATTCCAAACATTTTCCGTTAATCTCATAACGGATATATTTTAATATATAACGGAACTATTTCTTACACTTTGTAAAGTGTAAGTTTTTCTTACACTTTGTAAAGTGGAAGTTTTTCGTACACTTTATAAAGTGGAAGAAAAACTTATATTTTTGCCGTGTTTTAATGATATGTAAAATCAATATAATTGTATGACAAACACTACAAAACCTTCATAAAGAGAACGTGAACAATATTCCTTTCTAAAACATAATTTTTTTCTTCCACTTTATAAAGTGTAAGAAAAACTTCCACTTTACAAAGTGTAAGAAATAATTCCGTTATATATTAAAATATACACGTTATGAGACTAACGGAAAATGTTTAAAATATTGCATAAAACGAAATTTTTTCTTCCACTAAACCTATTTTAGTTGCTTACTAAAATAGTGGCTTATTTTGGTCACTTTTATTTTTTTGTGACTTATTTAAGTTCCGAACTCATAGAGTTTGTGGTTTTATTTGGAATATTAATAACTAAATAGTGAATCTAATTAATGAGGAGGAATTAATTTAAGTGGCGGTGATTTGAGGGCATCTCCAACCCCCTCCTCTATTTTACTCTCCAAATATAGAGTTCTCTATTTTTTCAAACAATCAACTCCAACCCAATTCTCTATTTTATTCTCTAAAAAATAATTTTTTTTGTCTCCTCAATATTATATTATTATTTATATTTCATTTTTACTTTCTTATTTCATAATATAAATCATTTCTTCTTTTTGCAAATAATCACTCTATAATCTATATTTTAATCTAAATTTCTAAATAACATAAATTGCAATAAATATTATATATAATACATATTAACGAACAATTCAAATAAAAGTGAAAATGTCATAAATATTGTATCATCGTAAAATTTATTTTAAATTTTACATAAATACTCAACTTTCAAAACTATTACGTTACTCTCATAAATGTTCTATTAATGTATTATGGAGTTCAAAATGAGCAATTTTTGTCCTTATTTTTTTTAGGTGTAGCTAAAAAAAAATTTGTTTAAATTAACAATTTCATCTTGTATCCAATTATTTCATACTAATTTACTTCCTCTATTCCATTTTGAACTATAACATCAAATATTTTCATGCTCATTAAAAAATGTAGTTTAATAATTTATCACTATAACATAAAAATAGATTGTTTGAATTATCATGTAAATTTTGTGCATACTTCATAATAAAAAATAATTATAATTTAAATTACATATTTATAATGACAAAAATAAAATTAAACATTAAATTAGAAAAATTGTTAATTCAGGATGGAAGTAGTATACTTATCAATAATATGTTTTAGATGTTATATTACTTAGAAAATAATTACAAATATTAGAAACTTAATTAATAATCTTATATAATATAAATAATATTAAAATAACTTTAAATTGCATATTTAAAGTGACAATTTTTAAAATAAAAAAAAAATATGGGTGGAAGTAGTAACTTGTTAATAATATATTTTTAGATGTTATATTACATTAGAAAATAATAACAAATGATAAAGACTTAATTAGTAATATAATAGAAATAATATTAAAATAATCAAAAAGTAAAATAGAGAGTGCTTGGAGAACCGATTCTCTATTTTACTCTCCAAATATAGAGAGTAAAATAGAGATGGAATGGAGATGGTCTGAGATGTTTGGAACATTGCTTTTGAGTCTTTTCTTTTCCCATCCGGTGTCCGGAGCCCATATTTGAGCTTCGACTAAATTCGGATCGCGCTTTGCAGGGCCATTCAGGGGTGGCGCTCCCAACATGATATTCTCCATACATGTGGCTCGACAACCCGAAACCTCTGGTTAAGGGTAAAACACTCCACCAGTGCACCACAACCCATGTTGGTTGCTTTTTGAGTCTTTACTAGTATACTAACATTCAGGGTCGACTCAACAAGATTAGGAGCCTAAAACAAAACTTGATAGAGGGGCCCTAATATTATTATTTTTCATCATATATATTTTTATTTAAAATCCATTTTTCTAGCTTTTTAGATGCGAAGTCATTAGTTACTATTTCATAATCGATTTGTTTCAGTATTTTATTTTCAATTGATAATATTGTTAATCCATCCAATCTCTCTTGAGATATTGTTGATCTTAAATAAGAGTTAATCAACTTTAGTTTTAAAAAACTTATTTCAGTTGAGTCAACGGTTACAAGAACTGTTAACATTATTCTATAAGCGAAATGTGTATTTAGAAAAGAATAAAGTCTTTTTATTTGATTGATTATTTTTAGAGAAACTTTCACATATAGCCACTCAAAAATAGCCTAATTACTCTCCATAACTATAGTTTGATAATTACAATTCGTAGCTACATGTTATAGGGAGAAGAGAAGCGAGCGAGACTGGAGAGAGAGGAGAGAGACGAGCGAAAGAGGGCAAAAAGTGGGAGAGAGGTGAATTGTATATGTATATCGGTTATATAATTGTATATTATACATATGTATTTGTATATATAGCAAGCGAGATTGGGAGAGAGAGAGGAGAGAGGCGAGTGAGATTGGGAGAGGGAGGAGAGAGGCGAGCGAGAGAGGGAAAAGAGTGGGAGAGAGGTGAATTGTATATGTATATCGATTAGATAATTGTATATTATACATATGCATTTGTATATATGTCAAGCGAGATTGGGAGAGGGAGAAGAGAGGCGAGCGAGAGAGGGCAGAGAGTGGGAGAGAGGTGAATTGTATTTGTATATCGGTTAGATAATTGTATATTATACATATGTATTTGTATATTCTGGCGAATTATACATATACAAATGTGGCTAATTATACAAACTTGAAATCAACCCACGTAATTAATGTATAATGTTAGTCGCGAGTGGTAATTATAGCAAACTATAGCAATGATGAGTAATTAAGTAGTATAAGTTTGCTTAACCGCGTAGTTTTCCCTTATTTTTATTAGATCATTAAGAACCCAATAACCCAATAACATTTTTTCGGTTCGGTTTTGCACCCCCTTACTTGTTTTATATCTCTTAATACTTTTAATTCAAAAAATAAATATAAACCATTAATATTAGAATAACTATTATGTGTTAAAGAAAGTTCAAGGTTAAGACAATGTTTTTTAAAAAATTTTCATTATCTAGTGATCTCAATTTACCACTAAATAAGAAACCAAAAATATTTTCATATTCTTCAATTGGTTCAAATCTGTTTTGAAATATATATCAATTCTAATTTCAAGGGACTTTGTGATTTCGTTATCAATATTTTCCTGAAATTGTTTCTTATGAAATTCAGGTTCTATATTCATCTTATATGCAATTTTCTTAGTAGAAATCATAGCATTCATAGTACATATAATTTTTTTAAAAAAATAACATTTATAAGTAATTTTTTTTTAAAAAAAGGAGAACCCCCGAAAATATAGGGCCCCAAGCGATGACTTTAGTGGCCTAGGGGTTAAGATGACCCTACTAACATCATATGTAGGATTAGGGCATTCTAGTAAATTAAGTTTAACAGATGCCTTTTAAAATTTTATTGTGTGGGTAATGGACAAATTAAGAATTTTATAGGAAGTGTACAAATAGGTAAATACATCACCAACCAAGCTATATTTAGTATTTACAAGAATTACACTCTATTTGGATCATTATTATCCATTGTATTGTATTGTATCGTTATCATACCTACAATATTTATTTTGATTGTTACTTAAAAAGTATTGTATTGTATTGTTAAATTTCGTTGTTATGTAACAATGAAAACCCCCATTTTATGGAACAACTGGTTTGGTGTGTTCCCATTATTACTTAATTTATTTTTTCAATTATATCATGGCATAATAGTTCATAATACTTTTTTACCCTTTACCATATATTATTTAATTCTAGTCAAATCTTCTACCCTAGAATAATTAAATATATTTTAGTAAATTTATAAATTACAATACAGTACGATACAGTCAAACCAAACAATAAAAATGTTATTAAACAACAACAAACAATACAATACTCTAACCAAACATTGTATCTATCATACAATACAGTACAATACAATACAGTACATTATGAAACAATGGATAACAATGATCCAAACAGAGTGTTAATCTAGACAGGGTAAGTATTTAATTGATCAAGAATTGACTTTTACTTCGGTCCACGGCTAAAAAGGTGGATTTAATAACAAGACAATAAACAACAGAATTCGTCGCTAATCCAATTTAGCGATAAATTAACAATAAATTTATATTAGTTACGAGCAAAATAGCAACAAATTAGCGATGAAAGTTATTGCTAATTTCAATTTTTTTTAGTAATAGTATGAACTGTCTCCTAATATGTCATTGGAGGCCTATTTCCTTTAATCTCTTTGCCACATATATACTCCCTCCGTTTCACAAAGAGTGATCTGGTTTGACTTGACACAAAGTTTTAGAAAATAAAAAAGACTTTTAAATCTCATGGTTCTAAATTAAAGTTATGTCAAATGTACTAAATTGTCCTTCAATCTTGTGGCTTTAAACATGCCACGTGAAAAACTGAAATTAAAATGTTACCAAAAAAGGAAAAATATCATTCTTTTTGAAACAGACTAAAAAAGAAAGGAGGTCATTCTTTTCTAAACGGAGGGAGTACACTATTGTGATAATTGCCTTTGAGTCCTTTTCATTCCAAATATGATAGATATTCGGTACATACATCCAGATTCCAGCTCAATATTTTTATGAGTGATCCATTTCTATAGGTTCTATTTGAAATCCATTGCAATTTATCCTCCTAGCTTCTCATATGTCTAGATCCTCTCTTTCATGTCAAGAATGAACTTTATATCCCGATAAAATAATCATACTCTAAGGTTTTTTTAATAATTTCATCGAATCTGTATACACAATATATAATTAGTTATTATATATGATATTTATAAAACTATATTACTTATGTAGTGCAATTATAAAATTATATTTTGTTAAATTATGAACTAACAATATAAATTTAACATATCCCATACAATTAAGTGGTTGAAGGATTAAATAATTATGTTAAATTTGTGATATTCACAAGAAAAATGATTAAAAGTATATAATTTAATTAATTAGCTGGCGAAGAAATGTGCTTATTGTTTCACTCACCAAAAACACCTCCACTCCTACTAAAATCTCTGCTCAAGCACAGCTCTCCTCGTCTACAGGACGCCGGCGCAAATTCCAGAACGTGTAGCTATCGGCGAATTCGTTTCATCTGGAATACAAGAGTAGCACTGCCGGAATCAATTATGAAGCTCCGGTATGCAATGGTGTGCTCGTCTAACCAGAATCGGAGCATGGAGTCACATTTTCTACTGAAAAGGGAGGGCTTTGATGTGGCCTCATATGGCACTGGGCAACATGTGAAGCTTCCTGGTCCTTCTATTAGGGAACCCAATGTTTACGACTTCGGCACTCCTTATAAGCAGATGTTCGATGACCTCCGCCGCAAAGACGTCGAACTGTAAGCCAAAATTGCATTTATGCCTTTTCTAATTATCGTCTCCTTTTGCTAATTCCTTGGACTCTCTGTGATTAAAATTTCGTGTATCCCCCAATTCAGTACCATTAAATAACCCTAATATGTGTAGTGTCTGTTATTTGCGCTGCACGAAGTGAATTTAAGGATTTTCCATCTGCTAGGATTTGGATGATCTTCTTGAAGCTTTTGGATGCCTAATTTCCTGTTCTAGTTTCCTTACCTTAATGGACAGTTAGCATAATAAAATCGGAGGAGTTAATGTAAGGGTATTCATATTAGTATAAATTTTACTAGAACTTCTCGTTTCGTTAGATGCCAATGGGGGTTTCTTTTTAGGGAAAACGTGTCTATCATTATTTCAAATGAGACAGGGGGTCTGTAACAGGATTTCTATGTGTATTTGTTGTTGTTTTATTCTTGCGGGTAAATTTTAGCACTTATTTAGTTTTTGACTTTTGAATACGGGTAAAGTTGCATATTTTGGAATATGAAATCCTCAAATGTTCCATGCTATAATAATGTGGCGTGTTCCTTTTCAGGACAAAAGTCACAACTTCCACTATGTTTCTGTACTTTGAAATGGCTGTTATACCTAGAATTGTTGGCAAATATTGCTTTATTTTCAGAATCCTCTTGTTTTAATTTAAATTAGGGTTGAGCCTCAGTTTCAATTTCCAGGTACAAACGAAATGGAATACTGCCTATGCTGAAAAGGAACTTGGGTGTAAAGCTTGCACCTCAACGTTGGCAGGATAATGCAGCTGATGGTCCCTTTGATGTCGTAATTACATTTGAAGAAAAAGTTTTTGATTTGGTGCTTGAAGGTTGGTAATACTCATTTTGCATTTATGTTTTGTTTTAAAATGATGGATCGAGAATTCTACTAAATGTGTCCACTTAAGTGAGCTCTTTCTATCAGCTTGCTCAATGAAGCTGAGATTTTTTTTCGCATTAGCAAGGTCAAGGAAAAAGATTAATATTATGCCTTGGGTCAGAGTTCAGACTTATTTTATTACATCTCTGACCTTCATCGTAGAAGAATGTGAACTTTTTTCTTTTTGATAATTAATGTAATATTTTATTAATGCTTGCATTGGGCCAATGCTACAAGAGATAAATACAAAATCTGCAATTCCCCCAATTCAAAGAGCGTGAACTTTACTTGACTTCTTACCTTTATATAGCATCCCATTTTGAAACTAGTTGATAGATAGCAATGGAGCATCTGAGGAATAATTCTTAATGCTCAGAACAACCTTTGAATAGGCACATACAGTATGAGGCAAAGCTGTCAAATGAAATCCCTGCAATTGCAAGGACTTGGATAGTTGTAAATTTGGGGTGAGGAAAATTTCAAATGGTTATCTTTTGCAGAGGTATTCCTGGCTTGCTTTTGGCAGGAAAAAAAAAGAGTAGCAGCCTAAGACACTAGTGTACTATCTATTTCTGAGTAAAACCTCGATATTAAAAAACCTCGATATAGAAAAATGATGGTGGTAGGAGAGTAAGGAAAGTAATTGGAGCTGCAAGAGAGTTCAGGGGCCAGGGTCTCCCTGGGAAATGGCTGTGTAATTTAATCCCAAGGAGTTTCTATATGAAGTGATTTTGCCAATGGTAGATGTAGTACTCTTACTATGTTTGCTCATCTTGGAAAAGTTTGTCGCTTCGTCCCAAATAATTTATATTTCTTGACCAGGAAAGATGTAAGCTAGGATGTATTACAAATTCTTATTTCACTATGCATAGTTGGAATACTTCATTTCTAGAGTTTCTTAATGTTGGATAGTCTGTGATTAGATGAGAAATTACAGTGTTATTATCTTGACATCCTTCTTCCTTTTTTCTCTTTTGTGTGTGTTTCTTTTTTCTTCTTTTCCTTCTGGTCATTATGTGGCGCAGCTAGTCAAACTTATCCTAGGAGATGCTATATTTTCTCTTAATAATATTGATGGATGTTTATAACAAGAGAAAAAAGGGCTCCATGTGATATTCATGGACCTAGAGAAAGCATATGATGAAGTGTCAAGAAAGATCTTTTGATAGGTGCATGAGAAGAAATCATTACTTTTATAAATGCCTTCAAATAATATATGCAAGAGAATAGTTACAAGTGTGAGAAGAATAGAGAGAGATACAGAGGCGTTTCCAATAATGGTGGGTTACACTAGAGACCTACCTTGAATTCAGTACTTGTTAACCATAACTATAGATGTGCTAATCAATAGGCAATAAAATATCAAATGAGGTTCTATCATCCATGGTTCATGGTGTTTGCAGATGATATTGTGTTAACCGACAAAACTAGTGAGAGTGTCAATAGTAAGTTTGAAGAGTAGAGAAGTCTTCTAGAGAAAGGTTTAGGATAATTAGAAATAAGATTGAATATACTCACGACTAGTTTAGCTCTCATCAGGTCTTTATCCAAAAAAAAAAAGAGTTAAGATCTTATGAAGGAGTGAAGGTGAAATGAGATTAGATGGGATTGTGGTGTCTAAATGCCGATGTTTCAAATATCTAGGTTAAGTCTTCCAACAGAATGAGTAACAGATGAAAATTAACACAGAGAAGGGCTGAAACATAGAAGTTCTGTTGTAGAGCAATGCAATAAGTAGTTCACTAGCAAAGAGAAAGAGCGGTTGCGAGACCAATATTATTAAAAGAACGGGCGTGAGGCTATGCTCTCATTTGTCTCACAATAGTATTTCAATGAAATATGTCAAATAAAAAGCAATAGAGTGATATAAAAGACTCATATTGCCAACTCCCGGCTAGTTTTGGATTGAGAATAGTTGATTGATTGATAATGAAATGAGCCTATGTTCTGTTGTACTGTTCCAGGATCTATGGTACTGTTTCTGCTTAAATTTTATTAAATGAATCAAATGTTCCACACTACCTAAGTGCTTGAGCAGATTTTCATTCTATACTTCTTAACGGATTTTTTATTCTATATGTGCTAAAATTGAATATAAGATCTCATTTGTCCTCGTTTGCGATATTTCTTTTTGTCATTCGGAGCTAGTTGGCAAATTTGGTTGTTGTCGTGACACATCTTGCTGCATCATGGTATGGCAGAATGTCTGTCTGTCTTATTAAAAACAAGATCTTCATAGAGATTCTTGTACCAAAACCATCCAATATATTCCTTAAGAGCTGCCTAGAATTGTTCTCATTCTGTGTTGTTACACCCATCTTGTAATTCTATGATAGCAAAAAACTGTCTACATTGGCAAGAGGTCCTATAATCATGGATGTTATCTCACTTGAAGTTAAAAGTTTGAACATCATGCATCAATTGGTCTGCTTACATTTTTTGATGAGTGTTTCTTTTTCATGCATTTGTGGATATCAAGCATAATTGTTTTAACCATGGTTTGATAATGCAGATCTTCATAACCGAAACCAAGTTCTCTTGAAGCCGGTTCTTGTTATCAATTTAGAAGTAAAAGATAACCATGAGGAGGCAGCAATTGGAGGTCGTCTTGCTTTGATTTTGTGTCAAGAAGTATGTGGTTTGTGGATCTTCAAATTATCACAAAATTAATTTTGCTTTGTCTCTCATTAATAGTATAAGTTTACTGCAGCTTGATGCGACTGAAAATTGGGAGGATACAATTGATGATATTATCAATAATTTTGAGAAACAGCACAGACGGAAGCTCCTGTACAGTATCTCCTTCTACTGAAAGGATGGCAATCATAGAGTATTAGTGGAACCATCAGTTTGTTCGGTATTCAATTTGTCTGCTGGTATGCTGGGAACGCATCACTTTTTTTTTTTTTTTTATGTATAACCTTCCCAGTTATGGCAAGTGACGAAAAGATTTCTTCAAAAGCCTTTGCTGGCTCGGATTATTTTTGTAATGTTCCTACTTCTCCGTTCTCATAAAGCATAACAAAGCAATGTAACTTAATATCGTTTTACTCGTAATTCTGTTTAACTTTAAGACAGCAACATCTTGGGTTGTAGAGGAAATTAACAAGACCACCACTTAAACTCATGCGTTGTCCCAACTGGTGTTAATTTCAATCAATTGTTATAATTTGTGCCCAAATTGACTTTGTTACGAGTTATAGGTCCGTTTGATTTGTGTAGTTGGGACGATACGATCCGAGTCGCAACATTTTGCAAGGTTCCAGTGTCGAATACATAAGGTCTAAGGAGTGGTTTCGTCTTCTGCCATTTTTTCTTATCAATACCAGAACTGGTGTCCTGTTGCATGATTAAACAATTGTTAGATCCACCTATAATATTCAAGAACTTGTCCTCATTTATAATACAGACAGGGGTGGAGCTATGGTGTCTCCAAGCTGTCCAACTGGACACCTACTCTCTCTCTCTCTCTATATATATATATATATAGAGAGAGAGAGAGAGGTAAAGTCTTACTTTATATTTATATTGGTATGTAGTTCAACTCTTGACGAGCATTTTAATATGAATGTCCAATATCTTGCTAGTAAATGGTTTCAAATTGGTGTTGGACGTTCCAAGTTCAATTCATTCCTTTTATGTTAGTTTTTAATTATAGCCCAGGAAATTATTGTGGCCTGCTAGAAGTTAATATTTTTTGTGGAAATTAGTGACAATTGTATCAAGTTGTTAGCTAGCTTAGTATGTATACACAGATTAGTAACAAAATCTGTTAGATTAGCTGATAGTTGATTAGTTGGCAGTGTAAGTAATGATATTAGTTAGTCACGTGTATAGTTAGTTGATGACATGTATAAATAGCCATAGTTGGATTGTATGAAGAAATATACAGTTTCACAAATTCTCCATTTTACTTTCTCTTCCTTCTTCCTTGATATCAATGTAACAGTAGCCATTGTAGCTGTATTAATGCTTTCAACAATTTTCCCAATAAAAAATGCGTAACTTCAACGTAGATGTCGAGTAGCTTGGTTTCAAATTAGGATTGGATGTCCCAAACTTTTATTCATTTATGTTAGTTTTGAATTATAAACTTGTTAATTTTATTAAAAATATTCTTATATTTAATTAAATATTGTTTAGTTTGATTATTATATTTTGGTACTTAATATTACAATTTTTTAAAAATATTTGCTATCCTTGACACCCTTTCTAAAAAATTTGGCTACGCCATTGAATACAAACAAGGGCCTTACAAGTAAACGAAGACAAACTTTGATAGTTTTTAGTGGAAATCCCCTTTATTCTCTAGAAAGAGTTGAAAATATCAAATTGGGTTTGTAAATGAGATAGGAAAGGAAAGGAAAGTTTGTGGACGAATAAGCAACCCAGTCTACGATATAGAGTATCATTTTCATAATCAAAGACAGTATATACTGTTAATAATTCATTCACAAGGACACCAACTATACATAATTTGATAGATAATATTTTTATTTGAAGGGTAACTTTTCAAAATAAATTTAGATTAGTCGGTGTTCAGTTGGCAAACTATAAAAAGACGCTGTTAATTAGACTGTTTTTACTAGTGACGCGCAGAGAGGATGTAGGCGGCTTTTAGTAACTTTAATATTTATTGCTTTTAATTTTCAAAACAAACGCCCACCTGGCCACCGTCCTTTGTTTCTTCCTTTCCCAGTTCATCCCTTTTCTCCATCTTAATTGTTCATTTTCAGTTACGTGCACCCTAAATCAAACCTAACCAATTTTGCCAAACCAAATATGTCGCCATTTCCATTTCATACTCTTCAAATTCCTTCTTCTACCTACTGAATTCCCACATGACTGAGCCATTCGCTGACTCCGATTCCGACGCTTGGCAAGATCTTCTCCGGAGAATGTTGCCGGCAGGAGCTCCGTTGCCGGACGATGAACAACTCGACTACTCCATCGCCGTTGAGTATAAAGGTCCTCCGTTAGATTTTCCTGTTCCTGTAGTTGATCCACTCTCTTCCCAAACTACCCTCCAAAAACCTCCCAAATACCGTAAGGTACCGTCTGTTCATTCGAAGTTTGCTCTGCACATGACGAAAAACAGTAGTGGAAGTTCGAGTTCGGCTTCAAGGCTACGCAACAATTCCAGCTCGGAATTCGAAAGTAAAATCCCGACGGATCAGTCTCTTTCGGACTTGAACAATAGTGGTAATGTTCTGACTTCTGATATTGATGAAAATGTTGAGACTGAATATGAACATGATGATGATCAATATAATAGCGTTGCTAGAAATGAGTATAATTCACCGCGGTCTGATTATGTTGATGGTAAATCATTGCCGGTAGGGGAGAAAGATGGGAAAAATGATAGTCTAGGGGATAAGGTTAGGGTTCGGGTCTGTAGTAGGTGTGGGAAGAAGAGTAGGTTAAGGGAGAGAGAGTTTTGCATTGTGTGTGGGGCTAGGTACTGTAGAAACTGTTTGCTTAAGGCTATGGGCTCAATGCCAGAGGGTAGGAAATGTGTGGGATGCATAGGAGAGACTATAGATGAGGCTAACAGAGAGAAATTGGGTAAGTGTTCGCGTTTGCTGGCGAAAGTCTGCAGTCCATTGGAAGTCAAGCAGATAATGAAGGCAGAGAGTGAGTGCTTGGCGAACCAAATTCAACCTGAGCAGGTGTGGGTCAATGGAAGGCCATTGCGGGAGGAAGAATTGGTAGAGTTGCTCGGATGTGCAATGTCACCACAGAATTTGAGACCTGGAAAGTATTGGTATGACAAGGATTCAGGGCTTTGGGGAAAGGTGAGCACTGAGCAGTTTTTATTGTCCTTTTGTGAATTTGTGGAATCTGTTGGTTTTTATTGTCCTTTTGTGAATTTGTGGAATCTGTTGGTATTTCATTCTACATGTTTTCTTATTGTAGGAGGGAGAGAAGCCAGATAGGATAATAAGTTCAAAACTGAATGTGGGTGGTAAGCTTCAGATTGATGCTAGTAAAGGGAACACAAAAGTGTTCATCAATGGCCGAGAGATTACAAAGGTTGAGTTCAGGGTTCTGAAGGTAAAGTAAATTGGAATATTGGATTATTCAGAATTTTTTGATGCATGTGTTCACTCCATTTGCGCATATGATTAGATATTCAGTGCTAAGTACTCTCTGAAGTTAGTCCATTGGCCACTGGATCATTCTATCATGGATTTCATGTTTTTAGCTTTAGTCGATTTTCCTTGTTGACTAGAGATTCTGAAATTAATCCGGGTGACAGCATTTTCTTGTATATAAAAAGAGATTCTGAAATTGAGTGTTCAACAGATCTTATTGTTGTTCCTATAGTTGTAGAAGTTTCTAAATTTATTTATGTTATCACTTATTTTTTAGGCGTGAAGCTTGACATATGATTATTAGAATCAAACTTTGCTGGTCACCACCTTTGATCATTCTGACGCATGTAAGATTATATTGGTGTATTGCGCAGAAGAATTATGTGCTTTCTTGAAGAGTGTTGTTGTTGAAGGAAGGTTTAAGACTGTGTCATGTAATGGACTGGCATGAAACATGAAAGCTGCAAGCCTGTAACTTTAAGTGATGCAGTTGAAGTAGCATCTTTTTAGTTGTTGCAGAAAAGGAGAGGCGGGAAGAGTTTGAACCCATTTTAGCCTTTCCCTCCCACTTAAGTAATGATATACTAATGAATTTTGCTCAAACAAATATTTTCCTATACAGCGCCCCTGAATTAGAGGTTTCGAGATGTTCGATGCTGGGCTCCTGGGTTCACATTGCATTCTGGAAATCAATTGAGATAAAATTTATAGAGATGATGATGTCTTATAAGAATGGAAAACCTATCTACCTGTGCTGAAATCTTTCCTCTTTTTTCAGTTAGCCAAGGTTCAGTGTCAACGAGGTACTCACTTTTGGGTTTACGAGGATGGATCCTACGAGGAAGAAGGTCAAAATAACATTAGAGGAAACATATGGGGAAAGGTTCTCTCGTAATCCTTCTAAGTAAAATTCTCCAATTGAGTGCAATTATGATCTTTTAAAATATTTTATGTTTACATTTTAATAGTTACGGCTATACTTTTTGTTAGGCAGGCATCTACTCGTTTCATTTGTTCATTGTTTTCATTGCCTGTTCCACCTGCAAATATTCACGGGCCAAAAGAAGATGCAACTGCCTTTTCAGGTGGGTCTATACCTGAGTATTTGGAGCATGGTAGAGTACAGAAACTTTTGTTGTTTGGGTTGGAAGGATCCGGGACAAGCACCATTTTTAAGCAGGTCTGCATACATAATTATATATCTTCGATTATTAACATAAGTTTGTAGGAAATTCCTTCATAATAAGAAGCTTGCAGTTTTGTATGATGCTCTTTAACAGAGGGTTCATTATTCTTGTTCCTTCTTTTTGAAGGAAAATTAGTACTACTACTTTTTGATCATATTACAAGTTACAAGTTGGTAATTGCATTTATCTTCATTCATGTCATTAAGTTTTTGAGACTAAAAATTTGTTAAATATACACGCTGAAACTGACTCTTTTCCTTTCAATCCGAAATTCAAACTAAAATCGCCTTACTTCTTACTTGGTAAATTGTGCTCTAATTGATTTTTTTTGAGTTTTCTTTTCTACGGTTCATATCTTGGTGGATCATCTGGAGTACTATGGAACATTTTCACTCTAGTGGAACACAGACTTTTAATGGTTTATATTAAGTTGCTTCTATCATATTCCTGCGTAACTGACATGTTCGAACCTGGAAACTGCCTATTTGCTACTGTTACAAAACCTTATATTTTTTTCCATGGTGATTTCTTAAACAATTGTATCCCTCCACTTCTTTCAATACAACAGGTGAAGTTTATGTCTAAAAGCAAATTCACAGTTGATGAGGTACAGAATATCAAGCTTACCATTCAAAGAAACATCTATAGATACCTTAGTGTCTTGCTCGAGGGGCGAGAGCACTTTGAGGAGGAGGCATTGATGGATAAGGGAACTTCTGATTTGGAGAGAGAAAATCCTTCACCAGGTATTCTAGACACTCCTTGATTGTTGAACCTAACCCAACTTGAGTTGAACCCATGCCGGATTCTTGTAATCCTAGTTTATTTTTTAAATTGACAAAAATAAAGGCCTGCAAGGCATAGCTACTTTTGATAAATAAGGAAGCAAATTGGTAAATGCATTGTGTTAGAAACGGCAAGTAGAAGAGGGCACATGCAGATATATTTTTTTCCTGCTACTACAGGTGCATGCTTATAACGAGAAAAATTATGTTTTTTTTTTTCTGATTTGACTGTGTAGTATACACGTGGGGAAGACTGGGTTTGAGGTCTGGTTCTGTATATTTTCATCCTTGTTATGTTCTTAAAGGATGGAATATGACCCTTATTTAATGTCAAAGTTGGCTTGTCATGGGTTGACCAAATGGATCCTAGGTGGTTGTTTTTCACAATCTTCAAAGGGCTAGTTAAGTAGCATATTCCTTAAGCAAAGCATTAAATGAATTATCCTACTCCTTTTTCAACTTAGGTTGTCTAGTGTTTTGGTGAAACATTACTATAAAGTATACAGTTTCACTGGCCCCCTCTGTCTATATATACATATATATAGAATACTCACATGTGTGTATTTACATATCTGTCCGTGTTGAGTGAGCTGTTTATAAACACAACGACGTCCTCTCCTTGATGGGTATATATTTCACGTGGGCAATATCTTAATATTTTACTGTTGTGTGGATACTGTAAAGTTAATTCAGGTGAAACAGGAACTGATGGGAGCAGGCGCTGCATCTACTCAATCAATCAAAGAGTAAAACATTTTTCTGATTGGTTACTGGAAATCATAGCTATGGGAGATTTGGATGCTTTCTTTCCTGCTGCTACACGTGAATATGCACCAGTTGTAGATGAGATCTGGAGAGACCCTGCCATCCAGGAAACATACAAGAGAAGGGGTGAACTGCATTTTCTTCCTGATACTGCTAACTATTTCCTGGATCAGGTATACCTTGTTTATACTATGATTTTTAACTTTGTGTTTCTGTAAAATGGAACCTGCAACTACTGAATAACATTTGGTTTGGGGGTGGCAATTTAGGACGCGATACTTGATCTTGACATGGAGTAGAGTAAGGTCTTAAGTATATGTTAAATGCATTTGGATGAAAATGAGTAAACATTTTAAAAATATTTGTAAGTATGTAAAGAAATACACATTCAAATATATGATGTAAATGAATCATTTGGTATGATGAAGGAAATCGAAGAATAAATACATTTGTAAGTGGCCCGGTATTAGTACATCTAGCTCTGAATTGCTGAGTAATCAAATAGGTAGTTTGTGCTAAATCAAGTTACAAAGCATAAATCAAAGAAATCAATATATTATACACAATGCTTGGGTTGAGGTTTTTATTACTTGATTTTATTTTGACGAATCGAAGCTGATAATGCATGGTTTTCGACTATTTATAGCATCTGGAATTTGCCTAATATTTTTAATTTATTATTCACTTACCAAACAAAATTGACATTTATTATAGCTTTCACTATTTTTTATCATGTCAGAAAAAGTTAGGGTGACCCTTCACAAGAAGGTCCAGATGTCACCATTTAATAATAAGGTTAATATTTCCTGACTTGATAGAGAATGCGTTCCCAGCAAAAACACTTAAGTAAACAGGTCGTGTCAAGTTTATGGTTTTTACTGCCCAAATTGTAAGTCAAAAAAATGTTGCTTACTTTGTTTAAGCATAAACACTGAATTACAGTGATAATGGACTAAACAACTTCGATTCATCATCAAAGAACGTATTACATATCTATAAAGGCTACTTAGGTTTGAAATAATTGTTGTAGTACATTTCTTTAGAGGTTATCTTCCAATCTAATGTGCTTACAATATTCTCATTGTCAGTGCTATTGATATCTTAAGGGTTATGCAAATTTCTTTTTGGGTCTGTAATTGCTTGCTAGATGTTGCTAACTTTTTATTTTCATCTTTGATAATGCTTTTCTTGAATTTTAGCTGTCTCTGCTAGTCAATATGTCATCTTACTTTTTGCCAGGCCCTCGAGATATCTAGTAATGAGTATGAACCTACAGAAAGAGACATTTTATATGCTGAAGGGGTGACTCCTAGCAATGGACTTGCTTCTCTTGAATTCTCATTTGATGATCACAGCCCCATGTCTGACATCTACGGCGAGGACTTAGAAAGCCAACCTTCTTGGAACAAGTAACTCTTTTTGCATGGCTAATATTGGTTTGATAAAATTCAACTTGTACTCATCGCCCCTCAATAACCATTTGCTTCTTCTGTTCGTCTTCCTTTAGGTATCAATTGATCCGTATTAGTTCCAAGGGAGTCCATGATAGTGGCAAATGGCTTGAAATGTTTGAAGATGTCAAAGTTGTAGTCTTTTGTGTGGCCTTGAGTGACTATGACCTGGAGTGGACCCGAGGTGATGGCACCTCAGAAAATAAAATGTTGGCAAGCAGAGATGTATTTGAGAGTTTAGTTAGACATAGTAGTTTTGAGGATGCTTCCTTTGTGCTGCTCCTAAATAAATATGATAGCTTTGAGGATAAAATCAACCAAGTTCCTTTGACAGTGTGTGATTGGTTTCATGACTTCAGACCTTTCAGACATCGACAAAATAATCAAGCCTTGGCAAATCAAGCATATTATTATGTTGCTGTTATGTTCAAACAGCTCTATGCTTCAATCACAGGCAAAAAACTTTTTGTCTGGCCAACCAGGGCACTTGAACGTACATCTGTCGATGAAACATTTAGGTATATACGGGAAGTTCTAATGTGGGAGGAAGAGAAGAAAAGGATGTATTGCATGGCCGATGATGATTCTTACTCCAGTACAGAAACCGATTTTACTCCATGAGTGCAGCAAAAATGATCTTGGTCGCCATGTTGCAGGGGAAGAATGAGATATCAGTTTGCCACTTGATTTTGTCATAAAAATCTGCAGCCTTGTGCTTTTCTAGTGGCTCCACAACATCATTCAGAACTTCGACTTACTGGAAGGAGGGAGTATAGCATTTCTTTTAACGATTGAGACAATAGTGAATTCATTTGAATAGATGTAGCAGATTTGATGAATTGAAATGGATGATGTGGTGATCCTTAGTTCCTCATAGCTTGTAAAAATGTAGAACAGGTTTTGGACTCTCTTTTCTTGTAAATGTCTCAGCTATTTGAGTTATAAAATGAAGAGTGATTTTCCCTTCGTGTTGGCTTGTATAGAACAGCGTCTGCCCATTTTAGTGTGTATCAATTACCAAGACTTATTTGCAAGAAAAAGTAACAGTGATTTGTGAATATTAAAAATATAAAAGATTTTATAATGATATAGAGTGGCCAGTGTGGGATCACATTAGATAATTGTAATCCCGAGTTTAATGCTGTAGCCAAAACGCCAATATATGTTGCAATCTATACCAAACTCCAGTGCTGAAAAAAAGAAAGGAGAGACAACTTTCTCTCTCTTCCATAACCAAAAAATTGCTGAATACATCAAAAATAATTATCGCTCTAATGTTGATTTTTGCTATTTTTTTCCAGATTTATTGCACTATTGAAAAAGTAAACATAAAATTTATACTAATTATTTATAAAGTATAAATATTTATTTCACTGTAAATATACTAGTATAAAGTATCTTATACCTAGTAGTTCTTTCTAGATATATCCAAGTGTTAAGTCGATCAGTTTTCTTGGTAACCTTGTAAAGTTGTTCTAGTCCCAATCGTGGCATTACTGAATGTAATTATACAAGAAACCTGAGAAGATGAAAGTAGATAGTATAGAATGCATATAGGTGACTGTGGTAACGACCACTTACATACATGTTTTTCAAATAAAAAAGAACCACCTCGTGTAAGAGGAGCACACAAAAACCTAACAAAAGCATGTCATTAGATGGCAGTAGCAAAGCGAAACACAAGATTCATATCACATTACAAAGTACTAAGGGAACCGTTTGAGCTATGCTACAACTAGATCTCAAATACTAGTGGAAGAGCTGCAGCCTAAAAAACCTACTCGTCTTTGAGTCTCTTTTCTACCTCCTCAACGCTCTGAATCTCCTTGTAATACTTGCAGACACGATAGATACACCTATACACACATAAAAACACTTTGTAATGAACTGAAAAATAGATTGCTTTGCATCAAAATATAAGGTCCCAAGGGATTAAGCATATGTACCAGTAGAGAAGGCATGCTGCTACACACAGAATAGCATTTCTTTGAGCCTTGTAGATCTGCATATAATTAAGGGAGACTGATGAGGTTATACAGCCAGAACGTAATGGTAGATGCATTTTGTTGTCACTGAGCTGCTGTATCGTTTTGCATAAATAGGAAAGAGGCGAGGGGGGACAAGTGCAACTCATGCTTCATATGTGATGTCAATACGTTCAAGTTATTGGTGAAGGGGATACTTGGAATAATGTCTCTCAGAACCAATGTATGAGAGCAATAGGAAAAACCTAAAATGTCATTCCATAGGTTGTGGTTTCTCATATTTCTACAACAACATAGCTAGTGTAATCCCACAAGTGGGTCTGGGGAGGATGGTGTGCACGTAGACCTTACCCCTACTTGTGAAGGTAGAGAGGTTGTTTCTGAAAGAGTAAAGACCCTCGGCTCAAGTAAAGCATATCAAAGCAGGTTTGGAAAGGAAATACAGTAGTGAATGGTTTCTCATATATCTGAACTTGATATTTTTAAGGATCAGGAATCAGGTATCAGGTAGATTATATTGCTAAGACTGAACTCAATCTTTGGATTCAGATCCACTGAAGTAGATCTAATGCATCGATCCATGGCTGCAGATAGATGAAATAAGAAGTGATGTTACAGTAATAAGTTTGCAAGCCTTTCATGCTAATAGCAGTCATCAAATGATCTGTTTCCCACCATGATGCCCAACCCAACTCCGTATATTAACACAAAACTTCTTTTTGCTCAATCGGTATATATTTTTTTCCAACTCAATGTGTATATAAACATTTAAATAAAAAAAGAGAGAGAAGCCACCCCTGAAACAACCATATAAATTCATCCTTGGACTAACCATTTAGTTAATGTTTATGTATGCTTCTTCTAAACAATAAGAAAATAGATGAGTGGCAAAAAAGGTGAAAGGTAAGCAGCACATTTATAAAAAGGCACAAAGTATTTCCTTATGGTGCAAACTCCCCCATTAAGAAGTAGAAAGGGAAAAAAGAAAAGGATTAAAGAAAAATGAAAAAAAATCCGTCCAAACAAAGTGTATTGACCTTTGAGTTAAGGTTTCATTCTGCCTAGATGCTTTAAAGGTTTCATTCTGCCTAGATGCATTTACACAGATATCAAATCGATGAAACAATTTCACCACTTCCCTTACTTGGAAAAGAACAACAACAAATTATGGTTTCTCCCCACGTTTCCTTCAATTTGCCAGCAGATTACTGAAATTTCTACTTTTCAAAGCAATGAAAATTACTTTCCCCAATTGGCTCATATTTTCATCATCACTTGATCTTGCACGTGTTGCTCCTGTTTTTGTGTCACCGACTCACCGTAGTTTGGCACTAGTACAACCCCTAATAAGTTCATGTGAAAACCATGAAGAAGACACCCCTTAGTTACTTTCCCTTTAATGCCACATATTACATAGATTAATGGGAGCTACCAAAAAACCAATTTTACTTATTGTCTTAGTTTATCATATTGCCGCTCTTTTTACCAATTCAGACTATTCAGTGAGAAGTGTCAACGTGACGTAAATTGGTATAGTAGAGTGGGACATGCGTTGTATTCGGTTGAAGTAGTTTGGATGTTTCAACTTCTACCAACCATGCAGCGCTAAGTAGTAGCCGATTCCAATTTGAAGAAGAGCATTTTTGACGAGTCAATATGGATAATAAATCCCTCCCTTGTTTTCTTCTTTAAGTTTAAATCAGCAAGTATCCTCCAACCTAAAAAGGTATTTTCCCTTTACATGATGACCAGATAGTCAAATATCATGTATAATGTTCATTTTATTACTCATATCTTTATATCAATCTCCAACAATCTGCCCATTCCTCTTTATAATAAATCTAAGGTCCTTTGCAAATTAGACACCTAAAAAAAAACCAATGTCTGACTAACATATCCAAGTCCAGGAAACATAGTAATCAAGAAAATGTCAGCATGATTTTATTATATCTCTATCCAATTCTAGAAAGAGTGAAACTGGGCCGGGGTAGACCTAGCCTATAAGGTATCAAAAGACTGAAACTGGGCCGGGGTAGACCTAGCCTATAAGGTATCAATTCACGTAAACACCTGTATTTGTATTAAGAAATATATAAAAATTTACAAATATTAGACCGTGAATTCAATTGTTATTATATATGAACTTGAGATCATTATAAGAACCCATCAACTTCAAATCCTAGATCAAACTTGGCTGCGTGGACCACTCTATCGAAGAAAACTTAGGCACAAGGCTTGTAGAAAATAGAAAGGAGTGTAAAGCAACACACGTTAATCAAAAGAAGGATGGAAGAGCTAGATAATTCCATGGTGTAATCCCCTGAGGTTTCTTCAGTAACAATAAGAGTGCAAGGATCACATATTGAGAATTCCTCAATTTCTAGGTCTCAAAATTAGAAAAGCACAAATGCAATCAACTCGTTAATCAGTGCTAAAATACTATCTTCTAGACCTAATAATCACCAAGTTCAGTTTAATCAATATACAATCCTGCAAAAAAATAAACGATAGAGAAAATTTACCGATCTCTCGTAGCGGTCTCTCTCAGCAGCAGTGCAGATCTCACCGGTGCACATCAACCGATGCTCATTCTTCCAATATATATCTAATCAAAACAAAACACAAAATTACACACAAATTCCAATAGATATATAAAAGAAAAAGCGTATAAATTAGTACCAAGGAGCTGGAAACCGGCGAAGGGTATGATGAATAAAGAAGGCTGAAGAGTGAGTGAAATTAGGGAAACGAAACGAGATTTGATTGCTTTTGGAGATGGCAATGTCAGGAGAATTGCTATGGCAGCCTCTGCCGCTACAACATACGTCAGTATCATCCACTGTAACGCCATTTTCTCTGAATCTTTGTTGCTTCTGAAGACGATCTTCTTATTATTATTATACAATTTCGGTGGTTTTGATTTCACAAAACGATATTTCTTAATTGACAAGTTTGAAGAAGCTTCTCCTCAAATTTAATCAAGGCATACTGTCTGAAATTACTAAACTATCCTCTAGATGAAATAAGTATGTATAGGGCAATTTGTAATTTAAGTGAAGGTAGGCTAGAAATTAATAACCACGCCAAAAATAGGAGACAGAGTAGTTGAATTTATTATCGGACCAGAATTTTTATTAAGGGAACCAATAACATATGAACATGTTAAAACAAATCAATATTTAGGAGAAAAAACAATTTGGTAAAAACTTTATCGATTAGGTAATTATACCAAAAGTAAGTAAAATGAGTACTTCCTCCGTTTCCTTGTTTAGGGGAAATAACAATTTATTAATCTATTTTTGTAAATCAATAAAGCTTTATTATTAGGGGTGTGCACTATTCGGATTAAACCGAATTTTTATTTGGATTGGTTTTTTGGTTTTTCGGATTGATTTTGGATTAATCAATTATTTTGTTTGGTTTTGGATTTTAAAAAATAAAAACCAAAAAAACGAATTATATATATATGTTTAGGTTTAGAATTAAGTTGGAATTAACTACTTTTGTCCCTTTTTGGTCATTGCCTTTCATCATGATTACGTTTATATTTTATATTTGAACATCTATAATAAGTATAATTATAAGTATTGTGTTTTAAGTTTTACTTATGATTTATATTATAAAGTATATTTAAGAGAATCAATATTATTACTTTGGTTATGTTATTAATTATTGACATAACCGAATAACCAAACAGAAAAAAGCCGAACCGAATAAAGGAAAACCAAACCAAACCAAATTTATTTTGGATCGGATTGAGTTACACTTTTACAAACCAAAAACCGAAAAGTCCAAACCGAATAGTGAAAAACCAAATCGAAAAACCGAATGCACACCCCTATTTATTATTACTTCTTTCTCATACTATTTTTATTATTAAATAGTTACATAAAATAATAATATTAATAATTAAATTTAAAAATATTATTAATAAAACTAATTTAATAAAATATAATTTTAATTAAATTTTCTTTAGAATTACATATGTCGACAAATAATAAAGGGACTATAAATCCTATCCCAGTAAAAATAGAAAAGACAGACTTAATCTTCGAGCCACTTTTAATGAAGTTGCTCCTTGGTTTCTGCGTTCAGACTCAAAATAATTACTACAAAATGCAATGTGTTTAATTTTATCTGACTCTTCCAATTGTGATCAAAAGAAAATGTCGATCCAAATAATTGAAGCAAGATTCCAGAATTTTTTCAAAAGAAGATTGGCTTAATGAGGTCTGATAGCCTGTTAATCATTTTTTTTATAACAAGAGATATCGCAAGAGCCCCAAATGCAGCTAGAGGGGAAGGGGGGTTCATTGCCAGAAAATCACACACATGGTGCAAAAGATGAAAATCTTGTCTCCATCACTACAAGGACAATGGTGAATAATTAGCCAGGAGATGAGGCGAAGGGGTTAGCGGTATACGGTTTGCCAGGAGATAATTTATAAGTCTAAAATTATAAAGTGGATGAATTTCTTTGAAACTTTTACTAACTATATTTGTATATGTAGAGGGTGTCTCTAACTGAAGGCTTATTTTTGGTCATGTGAAAGTCGCATTAAAGTAAAGGGTCTTACATAATACACCCTCAGTCCCTAATTACTTGTCCACTTTTGAATTGACACACTTATTAAGAAATTAATTAAGATATAGTGAATTTACCATTTTACCTCTATTAATTATGAAGTAGATGAAAAATTCTGCATTTTTCAAAGTAATTAGTCATTTAATTGAGGGTATAATAGGTAAAAAAAAAATTGTCCTTTCTTGATTTGTCAAAATGAACAAGTAATTAGGAACAACTATAAAAGAAAAAAAATAGACAAGTAATTAGGAACAGAGGGAGTAAGTTGTCACTACTCACTAGTAAAAAATTCAATGATCATCTTTCTTCTTGACCGAGAAACTAAAGACTATCCAACCATCCTTGCCACACTGAAATTAAGTAAACCAGGTTAAAGAATTAGTCAAAGAAGTTCATTCAATGCAGTTTTGCATCACTACACATCCAAATCAGTGAAAGAACCATGTAGGAATTTGACTTCCAAAAGTCAACAACTTGTTTTCTGTCTTTTGCTTCTCATTCATCTCCTCAACACCTCTATCTAATTGCATTAATAACAAGTTGCATCACAAACAAGAATACTAACTAGTACTAATAAAGAGTAGAGAGGAGAAGAGAAGAGTACAACAGAGGAACGTTGATGGGGAGGTTGAAGTTGAATAGTGATCCAACTCCAAGACTCAAGCACTTCAGTCATCCACATGAATTAGAGCTATGCATCCAACTCCAGAATAATCCCACACCTTGTTCAGGATGCAAACTCCCATCATCACCCCAAATGTACACATGCAAGCCTTGCAATTTTACCCTCCATTTGAGCTGTACTCAGTTCCCAAAGCTGATAAATCACCCTGCTCATCCAGACCACCCTCTGGCTCTCCTTCCGAGGTCTAAATACCCCCATGGCCTTTTCAATTGTGATGCCTGCAACCACCGCGGTGATGGATTCAGCTACCACTGCAGAGACTGCGAATATGATCTCCATGTGATCTGTGCATCAAAACCCCTCAAAATCACACATCAAGTGCATCAATGCCAGCTGGAACTCACCTTCAAGAATCCTTATGCTGATGCCAAAGGTTTCTCTTGTGATGTATGCCAGAAGATTGGAGTTAAGCAGTGGCTTTATAGATGTGGCACTTG
>JAJOOR010001739.1:0-38094 GCA_036250505.1 Solanum acaule
ACATGTAACCAATAGAAAACAGTTATATTGTTCTCACCGTTCCAGCTGTTGATTTGGAAGACAAAAATGTGTTGTGCTTCAAGCGAGACAAGCCAAAATCACCTACCTGCATTCCAAGATTCAAGAGTTACAAATAGTCCCTCCGAAGACATCCGACAAATTAAGGAATGATTCAACAGAGATCAAGAGTTACTAATAGAAACAACCACAACCAAGTATACACCCCCTTCAAAATGAACATAATCACACAATTGCATTACTTTCTTTTCATTTTGCTGTCCTAAATTCTTGAATTGAAGAAAAGGCTACAAAGGTTTGCTCAAAGATTCGTGCAGTTGGTGAGCATTTCACTGAAGCATTAAGGGTTTACAACCAACTCAACAAACCAAAAATAAGATCAACTTTTTTTTAACCATAAATAAGATCCAACTTTTTAGTAACCGAGAAATCCGCCAGGGCCTGTTGGGGAGCAGTTCGAAGCCCGGTGGAAAATTAGGTCCATCCTTCCCACTTCTCTCCACTTAAATACCCAACTATGTCCACAACAAGGTTCAAACTCATGATGTGAGCTAATCCATACATCACACCTTGCACTCAACAAGACACGAAGGGAAAAACTAATAAATTTTGCTTGCTCAAAAATAACATGAGTTCATGCAAGGTAACAAGATAAAAGAAAGTGAATTACCTTAACATTCCAGTTCTTATCAACCAAAAGATTAGGTGACTTCAGATCACGGTGAACAATTGTAGGGTTGCTTGTATGTAAGCAATCCATGCCTTTTGCCTGCACAAGAGAACCTCAAAGATCAACAACATAAGCAAAAAAAATGCTGATCAATTCTTCCCAAGATCCAGCAATATTGATCATGTAAAGATGTTGAACCATACCACATCAAGGGCCATTTTGATTCTCCGCCTTTCATCAATTTGAAAATGAGGACGATGAATTATCCGATATAAGCTACCTCTGAAAAGCATGGTATTTTGGATGAGTAATTCATATTTCACAAGATTTATTTTTTTCAAAATCACTAATTGCTTGCCTTAATTAGATACTGTTTAATAACTAACTATGGCTGAAAGAGACTAACAACAATTGGCACTTTGTGGTACCACAAATCAAACACAATAAGGAAAGAATTTTGCATTCATCTTCGTAGTATTCACATCATATTAGAAGACAGTTCTTGGAGAGCTCTCAAAAACCATATAACATGGAAACAGTTATAGGGTGAGATAACCAAAGGTTTATAATAAATAAATATTAATCCAAATGGTAAACCTTCTTTTCATTGATTCGTTATCCACAATCGCTAATAAAGACACCTAGACGAATATTTATGTTAGCTGAGTGGATATGAGAGATGTCATTGTTTGTAAGGTTTGAATCATTAAAATCTCAACACATTTAACTGTTTTTGCTTCTTCTTTTTTTACAAACACTTATTAGGACTGAATGAAGAACTTCCACAGTGCTACATATAGGGAAACTATTACAACGATTTATGTACAATATAAAAGAATCATACTCTCTTTGTAATTTGTACCAGTGGACACTAATTTTACATGGATTGCCAAACCAATAAGAGTAAGATACAAGTAAGTGATACACATATATTCAACTTTTACCACTTAAATGTATAGTGAATAATTTGCATCGAGTGCTTGCACCTAGCCCATATCTTTTCAGAACAAGTATGTCGAAGGAAAAAGTCCACAATAACCAAAATCTTACTAATGATGGAAAATAAGGAAGAAAAAAGGGCTGTTAGTTAAAATACAAACATACCGTGGTAGGAACTCAGTGATAATAGAAAGGTGGGGAGGCCGAGTGATAGCACCCATAAAACGAACAACATTTGGATGTCGTAACCGACGCATGATACGCACCTGCCATGAAGAACCAATTATGTTAATTAATGATGCATTTCAACAAGAAGAAAGTTTAAGCAGCAAACAAAAGAAATGCGACAAACATTACGTATGAGGAATATCTCTTCAAAGTACACAAGATGATATATCCGAAACTGATTAGCAGCTAATGTAGAAGATCAAACCTACTATTCTCGTCAAACAAGCATCCTACAAAAATGAAACTGACAAACTATAGCTGAAAGTTAATCATCTTTTCCTGCATTGTAAGATCACAACTCAGCTATAGAGGTTATTTATTAGCATGAAAGGAATGTCATGTGTGATGCCAGGGAGAATTGTGCATGCTTTGGAAGTCTGGGATAGTTACAGCAGCCTCTCCAGCCAGAAGGAGAGATGGAAAATTATCCCTGCTTGTATCTGGTGGACAGTGTGGAGAGAAGGGAATCAGAGATGTTTTGAGGACAACTACAATTCTATTCAGAAGCTGAAAATGAATTGTTTGGTGTTGTTTTATTTTTGGCAATACATGGAAGATCCAGATTCAATTATGGATATGTTAGGATCCTTGTAAGCTTTTGACATAGGATTAGAAGATCTTCTCAGTAATCCCCTTGTAATTATGGATACCTGCAGGATTTTTTTACTGCAGGACGGAATACTGTGATATAATTTTTTTATAATTGTGGTGTCCAGACCAATTTTCGTGCACTTCAACTAATCCCATGAGATACCTGTGACCTCCCACCAGCAATAGGTACAGGGAACTTTATCCACCCATGCTAGGACAAATGAGAAAAAATCACCTAATGTTTATGTCACTGTTGGATTTGAACCTGATATTACTGTGATATAATACAAATGTTATCTTTTCAAAAACAAAAACGAAACTGAAGTGATATAATACAAATGTTATCTTTTCAAAAACAAAAAAGAAAACTGAAACAAGAATGGAAGATACACAAGTCATGCTCGTGATGGGAAATATTTATACATATCATTTTTAGGTAGTAAAGACAACAAAAATGTTCAGTGACACTAATTTTCACATCCAAATAGAAGGTTAAGTCAATCTTTCTATAAATAGAATGGAGGAAAATATCCAAGAGTACTTCATTCCAATTTTTACAACTCTTTTCAAGTTGGTACTATACAAAAATTACGACACCATTAACTAATAATATCATTCACACACTTCTCGCAACTTTCAAGAATCCAAATTATTTTTGCTACTCAAACTTAAAACTTTGATTTGATGTCTTTTCTATCAAACTAACTTTTCAACCACTATCCTAATGTTCTCTTCGAATGTGTCTTCTATATTTGGCAAAACAGAATATTAGTTGTCATGAGAGCATCCCCTGGTCAAATTCAATCTCAGTTAAACGATAATGGGAGCATCCAACAGTCAGACCATTTGAGAGCCTTGCACGACTTTTGAGAGTTAATGACAGGATAGAACAAAAATGATTGGGAGAATTGATTACAACTGTTACAGATTCATGTTGGCACTAAAATACCCATAAGTCAAATTAACAACTTAAACTCGGTCTTCAGATAGATTATGTCAGCATATATAGTTTGTGGGCAAACCATCCTAGACTCTTGAAAACAGACAAGGAGTTCTCTTACAGCTACAATGGACTCCACCACAAAGAACACGATGATGTTAAAAAGAGGTTATGCCAGCAGACACCCATAAATGCAAAAATCAACAGCTACTAAATCTTCACTGTCGTCAAACAGGTTTTCGGATCTATCATAAATGTGAATGACAGTACATTTCTAGAAGTGATTATACAGAACCAGAAAATGACAGGACCAGCTTCTTGGGACTATGCAGGCATAACCTCTTTTAAAAAATTAGAAGAGTACTGGAAACCAGAACATGTTTCCAATACTCTTTAGATTATTTAACTTCAATGCAGGCATCAAACAGTAAGCATAACAGTGCAGAATCCTAACCTCTCTCTTAAACTCAGCCAACGCTGCACCTGAGAAATCCTGATCGAGGAACTTCTTTACAGCAACCTCCTGTTATAGACAGATTCACAAGCAAACGCACTCAATATTTAATAAACTCAACCAATTACATCAATACCAAAGCTTTCACTTAATGACAACAAAATATTTGATGATACACAAAGCATGTTAGAATATTGGAATTTGATGAAATGTGACACCTACAGAGGATATATAGCAAAGAACACACTGACAACTCAGAACTTTAAGCCACTTATCTGATTCTAATTACATGGCTAGTAACAATTAATTAATAGGAATATGAAACAAAACGCTCCTGGGAATATTTGAAATAAAATCACTTACAGTGCCATTCCAATCTGCATGGTAAACCTCTCCATAGGAACCTGAAAATGGAACCAGAAATTCAGAGTGAAGAAAACATTCTGAGAGTAAACCCATAATATTACCTATAAAGATTTCAAATATTACCATCCATTTTTTGTGGATATCTTACAGCATATTCAAAAATTAATAAATAAGATTAGAATATCAGTATTATGATTGCTTCCAGAGATATCCCAATAGAAAATCTAGATGTATAAGCAATGAATTTTTTATGTACTGACACTGTAAAAGATATTTACACAATCATGTATCTTATTAGGTAATTACAGGTAAACCTCTTGATAAGCATCAACTGGTGATCTGATAAAGATAGTAACTAACCTCCCATCACAAGTTAAAAGTCACTGATAGTGTTTAAAATCATTACACTGTTAGTGTATATAATTTAAACATAAAAGCAAAATGATTAAGTGGACAAATCTGTGATTGCATTCATGTATATGGAGATGAGAGAGTAAGTTGAGTCCCTATTTATTTTCACCTTTATGAACCAAGCAACTGAGTAATCTCCAACAAAATATTAAACCTACATTAACAGACATCCACACTATTCACTCCTCATGACAAGCACTAGGTAGAAAATTTTAGAAAATTTCACATTAATTATTCATTTCCCCATCCAATGGATGGAAATGATTGGAGATAACCAAATATTTTTACTGGCCCCACCCACACCCAAGGAAGTATAAATCTTAATGAAACTTCGGGCTGAGATGTAGTTGTTGTACAAATATAAATAAATATGAGGTTTGAATGCATTTGCACAATATCCAACATTGTCATCGCAAGATATTTCAGTCAGGACAAACAAAGGCTTACCAAGACCAATCCTCTCGCCAATGACAAGATCTTCCCATGGAATTTCACAATCACCAACATCATCAAATACAGGATCAACCTGACTTGGACCTAGATTTCCTGAAGAAGTTGGATTTTCTGGCTCCTTCAATTTAATATTTGTTCCTATTGACTGAGCTTGCAAATTTCTTGTGTGATCACTTTCCACAATAATATCTTCTCCATATGCTTGTGTCCTATTTAACTCATCATTCTGCAAACTGTGCACCTCCCATTGACTTGTTTCTCTATTATTGTTTTGACTGTTCTGAACAGACAACCTTCTAAACTCAAGCTCAGCTGATAATCTGGAACTGTTATCCCTGGTGGAAGCAACCTCATCATTTCCTCTATAGGCAGGCTGTGAATTTCCATGTAACCTGGAGGTATCAGTGTAAGACTTCTGCGGTATATTTGAGCTGGTAGATGCAATTGATGATATATTATACCCACTAGATCCACCGTTCTTCTTTGGAAAAAGTCCCTCAGAATCAGATTCGTTTTTCCAGGGCACCTCATTGGGTGCATATCGATTTTTCCACATCATAGGGGCAGGAGGCCGTCCGGGGACCAAAGTATTTATTGGCTGTTGCAATTCACTGACTTTGTTTCTAGCAGGATTTTTCTGCAGTAATGTGTTGCCAGAGCCTTTTATTTGAAACGGATTAAGATCAGCGAAAAGATTTTTTGGATCCTCAGGGTTATTCTGATCATAAGGAACGACATTTACATTCAACCTCAAGCCATCACCAGCTGCATTGGGTCCACGGCCCCCTTTGTACAAAGAAGTTCCAATTGCTAATGGCAAAGTCCAATCAACCTGATTAGAAGATGGTCTTTTGTTGATTCCTGAAGAATCAGCAGTGGAGCTACCACCTGCATCGGAGATTGAATGAACTGATTCTATCTTCTCGGGCTTAGATCTACTGGAGAAATTATCTCCTAACCCAGAATTTTGACCAGATAACAAGTTCCGTCTCGGGTAGGAAACTCCAGAATCACTATTGGACGGCAAACTTGGAATCTTGTTCAATTTCGGACTGTTAAAAGAAGCATCCTTTGCACTCAGAACATCAGCTGGTATGAGTGTGCCTGGTGCTCCCATGAGATCAACCAAGAACTCGCTGAAGGCAAAGAATTGATTTAGAGACTGAAATGTAGAGAGCTACACAACAAAAATCAATAAAATACAAATGTCGCAACACATGCACATCTGCACAATAATGCATTTGCCGCAACAAATAAGAGATACATTTTGAAGTTACAAATGAAGAAAAATAACGTGTTTCATGAAATTTCATAGATGCCTATAGTTAGATTTGAGAAAAGCTATTGAACTTCATAATTCACCTATCATTTGGTAACTTCACAATGTTGACAGCATCATCTTCGACACCAGTGTAGTGACTCCCTTTAACAAGTCTACAGGGTATTCCAACATAGTCAGCTAGTACCTGCCTCAAGTAAAAACAACAGCAATGAAGATGATACAAATCTTATTAGACAAGAGACTAGTCACTTAAATGCCACAAGAGCATAACGTTGCCAAACTTCAATACAAAAGTTCCCACTAAATCATACTTATATCTGATTAAAATAAAAGAATTAAACTCAACCCTCTCAAAGAATACCTTTACAAAGTTTAAGAAGTCAAAAGCCAGTTGAATGAGGTCACAAGTACAGAAGAAGACTGCATGGTTTGAGTTGAATTGAAATGGTGCAAGGTAACAAAAGCTTTGTAGATTAATGACGCAGATTAAATTGGCCCAGCTCCAGGTAGATTACAACATTTAAAGATTCTTGAAGATAAGAGGCAGTACCTCCTAAATTTTCTGCTAAATGTATGGAAAGTTGTGAAAGAGCACCAGCATCTAATCCAAAACTTTAAAGTAATAGATGAAATATCCCAAGACTTAACATAAAGAGCATAGCCTTATTATCTATATTACCTATGAGATAAATCAAACAGAATTAGGCAGAAGAATCATTTTAAATTGTAACTATAGCTTTCTACATTAAAGGTTTTCCTTGTTAGAAGCCCATCATGGTAACAGTTAAGTAAATGGTTTATTGTCATGATTCAAAAGTCCTAAACTGTTGAAGAAATTGTAATATTTTACGCAAAAGATCCTCGACACCTATTTCCAAGTGTAAGCGAGCACTGTTCAAACATCAATTAAGTATATCTAATCAATGGAAAGCCAAGTAACATTGCCTCTATCCAATGCTTGTTATTATGGATTGCAAGTTATTCAATCCCTCTGTCCCAATGAAAGAAACAGGCACAGCATTTTATTATGCTAATCACCTTAAAAAGCAGTGCACGGTGACGTGAAAGCCCAATTTTTAGGGATCCGATTGGTAGCACACTGGTGTGAAGTGATGTCCTCAACTCGGTGCTTCTTTCCATCCATTTGGCCAATATGATATTTGCATCCTTTACTGGCCCACCTAAATGCCCAGTTACAAGTTCAGAAAGCCTTAGTACTAACAGACTAATCTCACTGGCAGGGCAGTCCAATGTAATACAGTGTGCAATCTGCATCAACTCTTCCAAGGAGGGGTCAATTCTCTGATTAATTATCACACCTTCAAAGTTAGAAGTCCCAGGATTTGTTTCAAGTTCAGAAAGAGATGGCATTTTCCCACGACTTGCTGGATCTGTAAAGAGAGTATATACATCATAGAAACCATCAACAACTTTCTCCTCATAATCCATCACACCATAATCCTGATAAGAGGGTAAAATAAGTGAGACAAAAGATTGGAAACCAAATTATGAGAACCAAACTGACAATCATCTTCAATAGAAAACATATTCCAGGAATTAGCTATGTATAGAAATTATTAAGCTTTTACAGGGGAGACCCAAAAGGGAATAACACAATCGATAAAGTATTGTGAGGAAAGGAACCTATTCAAATCTTCAAGGTTAATCAAACAACAGATAACAAGACAAATCCTCTCGAACCCTAAAGATACATGTGCCTTTCAAATAAAAAATAGCATGTCGGTGATGTTAAGTAGTCATAGTCTTATCACCTGAACCTTAAATATCCATTATAAGGAAAGTTTAAACTCAAATCAGCTAAGAAACATGAGAATCTAAATAAAGAAAATGTGCCTGCAACTTTGCAAAATCTCTGCATCCCTGTCAAAAGAAAAAAAGACAAAACATCCAATACCTTAACATCCTCACCAAACAGTTCCCTTGTCAGACCTCTATTTGAAAAATACAGAAATACAACAAATAAATGTAATTGATATTATAGTTGGTAAGGTGTTGCAGTGCTTGAGCTTTGGATAGATCAGCACCCCAAGTTGAACATTTTTGCTTGAAACACCCAAGCTAAACTACAACCCGTATCTTGGTCTTCCATGACCATCCATCCAACAACAACATACTCAATTGTAATCCCACGAGTGGGTCTGGAGAGAGTAGAGTGTATGCAGAGGTAGAGACGATGTTTCCATTAGACCCTAGCTCAAGGAAAAACATTTCAAAGTAGATCAGAAAAAAGAAATAGAATATTATTAACATGGATTTCTTTTTCCATGACCATCCATCTGAATCATGTATTTCTTTTTCTTAAGTTTTCTAAACCTTGAGCGAGGGTTTATCAGAAATAACCTTTGTGCCTCTACGTACACTCTACCCCGTCCCACAACCCCACTTGTAGAATTTCACGGGTATTTGTTGTTGTTTATCAATATATTAATAACTTTTTTTTAAAAAAAGGCTAACCCTTCTTCACTTCAGTTACTGAATCTAATCTTTCTACAAGTTACATTGTTTGCGAAGTTTACAACTCAAAGTGCTACACTACCGTGACACTACAAAAGGACATAAAAACAGAGATAAGGAGATATTCTCACTTGAACTTGAACTAATCACAGATAGCAAGTTCAATAAGACCATCAGCTTAATTAGCAATGTGAAATTATTGGAAGCAAATTCAACAACAATTCAAGAATTTTTTCAAGATTTACCCAATACTGCCTCGATAGCAAGTCCGCAGCGGCATCCTCCCTATCACGTGCCAAGTCAACAGCGCTTCGCCCTCTCCCGAGTATCTGACCGTTGCTTGAATTAACATCAGACAGAGCTTGAGACTGCGAGGATGACACACTCAACGCTAGGGCAAGTTGCACCTGATACTCTTCCTCCGAAGTATAATAGTCCTGCTGCCGATTGATCGTCGAAATATTCCCTCCTCCACCACCCGCACTCACCGAAACAGCAGTGGTCGCCGTTGACGCATTTGAAATCGTGGGAGGACTCGACGGTGATTGAAGAACCGAACTGGAATTCCGATGATCGGTAGTACATGACGTCGAAGACGACGATGATACACCCGCTGCCGGCGAAGGTGACGAGGATAACGATGAAGTAGATTGAGCGTCGTTTGATCGATTTGAATGATGAAGCTTCTTGAAAATGTGTTTCATCGTTTCTCTCTCTATATCATACCTTATTTTCCCCTCTCTCTATATTAGTAAATATGTGTATATACAAATCAACTTCTACTACTACTGTTAGTCTTCACACTCTCTCTCCTATTGACGGTAAAAAGGAAAAAGGGCATTGTAGAGAGAGAAAGAGGGGAAGGAAAACTTAGGGAGGTGAATATTGGGGTGACGAGACAACTAAAAAATAGGGCATGGAGTTGAGCGAATTTACGGGAAATGACATTAACGCGCTATTTTTACTGAAATTTCTTTTTGTGCCCTCAAACGTAAGGAAAATGGAACATTCTTCCGCGGTACAACTATTTCCAAAAGTAGAAGACAAGTACGAATGGTAGATTTTGTCGACAGATTACATCAATAACTATTAGAGCAATTACAAATAAACTGAGTCGACTATATAAAACAATATTATAAAAAAATATAATTTTTTTATACTTTTAACTAACATACAAAATTCCTAACAAAAATATGGTATTTAACTTTGAAATTATTGATTATTTATTATAAATCAATTGAATTAAAGGAATCACTGCAACTCAATAGTAATAAACTAATGACTGGAAACCGCCATTATAAACAGGCAAGTCAATTATCAACTAATGATTTCTAAATAAATGTCAAGTAATAATAACTTATGTCAATGAGGATACTTTAAGTATATATTTTAAATTGAACTAAATAGAGAAATTGGATTAGTAAGAAATTCAACAATAATATACCTAATGAAATCCTTGAAGTGAAGTCGGGAAAGATAAAATCTACACAAATTTAATCATTACTTTACAAAAGTGGAGAGATTGTTTCCCAAGATAAAATGACATAAATAGTCCCTTAACTATAAAAGTATGTCTAAAATGGTCCCTTAACTATACACTTAACGATTTAGTCCTTTAACTATTCAAAAACTTATCAGCTTTGGTCCCTTAACTATACACTTATCGGTTTTAGTCTCTTAACTATAAACTTACCGATTTTAGTCATTTAAGTATTCAAAAACTTATCAGGTTTGATCTTTGTCCATTTTTTAAAAATAAATATCTTAGGTTTACATCAACGGAATTCAAGCCTCGAGAAATTAAAACTTTTAGCAATTTTTTTTTGTTTCTCTCTCTGCTACTTTTTCTTCAAATTAACCTTATGTGAAGAATCTTAACCTCAACGATTTAAAATAAAATTCACTAGGAACGAAAATATAAGTCAAAACTTTATTCAACAGAGGATAAAATGAAGCTATTATTGCTTCTAATGACTTGAATATACTAAACTTTATTATAAAAAGAAAAAAATTACAACCTGTTAAATCCAAAATTTGTACTCCAACGACTTCATTGAACAAAATTTGTTTAATTTTTCATAATTGAAATTTATAAAATGGTAGATTTGTAATTTTCTTAATTTTTTTAAATACATCAATTTTATTATGCAATTCATTTTATTTTACGTAAAGAAATTTGAGTAAATTGAATAAAATTTGCGATGATTAGCATATTCAAGTGCGGATTCAAGTCATTAACAACAATTATATGCTTAATTTTATCCTCCATTGAATAAAATAAGTCTTATATCTTCTTTCCTCATTAATTTTATTTTGAATCGTTAACGTTATTTTTCTTTTCATAAGAGTAGTTTGAAGAAAAAATGGTGGGGGATAGAGAAACTACTTAAAAAATGAGTTAAAGATTTAATTTCACGAAGATTTCCGTTAATATAAACCTAAATTATTTGTATTAAAAAAAATAGACAAAGACCAAATCTGATAAGTTTTTGAATACTTAAAGGACTAAAATCGGTAAGTTTATAGTCAAAGGACTAAAACCGGTAAGTGCATAGTTAAGGGACCAAAACTGATAAGTTTTTGAATAGTTAAAGGACTATATCCGTTAAGTGTATAGTTAAGGGACCATTTTAGACCTACTCCTATAGTTAAGGGACTATTTATGTCATTTTCTCGTTTCCCAACCTACTTTATTTACAAAATAACCTATGTATAAATATAACTTTAATCGCTATGAGCTCAATGCACGTTCTTTGTTGTATTCAAGGACGAATTTAGGTGTAAAATTTTACGTCATCGAAACCCATGGTCATCCGACTAAATTTGATATATCATTTGTATAATTCTTAAAAATATATTAAATATTAGCTAAAGGAACACATGACCAAAATAACCTGATGGTTTACTGGTCTGAGGGCCTATTTTCAAGATTAATGTTGCTAGTTTGAATCTAGCGAGCGCTCAATTTACCTATTATTTTTTAAAAAAGGGTCTATTTTGTTACCTTATAAGAAATGTCATTACAACTTTAATTAGTAAGGCATAAAACAGAAGAAAAATATATTTCAATTAAACTACGTCTTTTCTTTTGCTCACTAATTTATTGTCTATAAAAATCTTGAAAAAGGCATTATATCCCCCCCCCCACACACACACAAAACTTTGTTATTTAGAGTTGTATACCCTCTCGTTATAAAAGTGGCACACATATACTCCTATCAATACAAAAAAAATGGCTCATATATATCCTTTTCATCTAATAAAAGTGAAAAAAAATATTTTTTTTGATTTTAATTATATAAAATCCATGTAGGGGTATATTTGATCTTTTTTCACACATGAATTATTTTTTTGACTTATTTAATTAACATTTTTTGAGTTTCTTATTCATATTTCTTTGTTTTTTCTTTCACTTTAGTGTAAAACTAAAAGAAAGAAGTGTGAATGGAAAAAGTGAAAAAAATAAGTAAATTTTTTGTGGCTATTTTGTAGTTCGCATATTTTTTTTGCGCCTATATTGTAATTTAGTTTCTGTATCTATAATAAATTCTACAATAAAATTAGTGAAAAATAAATTTGACCGTTAAAATAATAAATTCAAATTAATTGTTGAATAAAAAAAAAGAAAAGAGAAGGATCAAATATACCCTACATGAATTTATTTTTTTAATATTAATTTTTGCATTCGTTAGAGGAAAAGAGTGTATGTGATCCATTTGTATGACATTATACATATGAGTCACTTTCATAACAAGGTATATATCAACTCTTATCGCAAAGTTAAAGAGTATATTAGGTTGTTTTCGCTACAATTTTAGATTGTATTCCAATTTTCCTAAATTCAATATTCATCCTACTAGTGTTGGAGAGTTTTGTTGTTCATTCAACGTCACATTTCATAGAAATATAGTTGATAAAGTAAAAATCTCATACGATCCAATCTGTCATAATAAATGCTTATTTTACTGAAATAGTTGGATCTAATTCATGATAAGTAGATCATAACAAGTGTCTTCTAAACAAAATTTCACCAATATCCTTTTTTTAAGGGCAAGTATTTAATTTATCTTTTATAAGACATTTCCAAAATTTAATTTCCATTGGACAAAAGAACCTAAACTCATAAGAGAGCTTAAAACACAGAGATCAACATTGGCAAAGCAAAAAGCACAAGTCAAGCTATATCAGAACAACATCCTGGTAAATATAGTGATCAATACAATATGATTCTAATTCAAGTTAAAGGGTTTCAAACTCCAGTTGATCCAAAGCCTCCAGAGCCTCTAACTGTGGAGTCTAGATCGTCAACCTCCTCGACTTCTGGCACGATGATTTTCTCAATGATCAATTGAGCTATTCTGTCACCAATTTTCACTTCAAAATCAATATCAGAATGGTTGAAAAGTATAACTCCAACTGGTCCCCTGTAGTCAGCATCGATCACACCTGCCCCAACGTCTATAGAATGCTTCCAGGTCATTCCTGATCTTGGAGCTATAAAAATAAACATATCACCATCGAATTAGCCCCTAATATTCACAATTAAATTTCAAATATCCAACCTATGACAAAATTAATGGGTTAGGACTACAAGGTTGTATTCGACTAAAATGATTCAAACATGTAAAAAGGAAATGCACAAATGTTCTAGTGAGAAGGTGTGAGAGGCTGAATACAGCGAGTCAGGTGTGTGACTCAAATTCGCAACCTTAGGGTTGAGAATGAGGTGTTTAACATCCGAGCAATTACTTCGATACTGTACTATATCATTTCTACCGTAACATATCTACTTTAGAAACTTTCTTTGTCAAATTGTACCAATCATCTTTACTCAAAGTGTGTTTGGGATGATGGAAATGAAAAAAGGGGTAAGAATATACCTATACGGGCATATGTTCCTTCAGGAACGGCAATACTAAGATCTGTAGATACTAGAGCCTTTCCCCTGGCCGGCACTTTCGTCTCGGTTGCACTGCACCAAAAACAGAAGAAAAAAACTCAGATCCCCAAAATTGAGTTAATCAAACACATACAAAATTTAGGGAAAAGATCTATTTTGTGAAGTCTAAATTCATCCAAAGAAGAAGAAGGGGGAAAACCTGGAGAGATCATAACCAGCAGAGTGAGGAGAGCCTCTAGAGGGCAAAACAGCGTTATCAGAGAGCTTTTTGACGCGGAAGAAGAGAGCAGAGGAAGCTATGCCATTTGCAGCCATTTTATTTTTTTGAAGTAGAGAAGCTTCGGAAGGAGAAATTGTAAGAGCGGCGTAACAAGGGTTTCAAGCTTGTGGAAAAAAATTGATGTGGAGGTAATATAACCAGAAAATGCAGAATAGCGCCAAAAGTTCCCGCCATTCTTTTGTATGTGGTTTTTCCATTTACAAAAGAAACGTGTTATCCATTTCTTAGGGTATCGTCTGATTTTTTTAAAATCATATTTGAGTTTTATTTATTTTTCTTAAAAATAAATTAAAATTTTATCATATAATTGTTTTTATTTTTTCTAAAAAGAAAATATAATTATCTTTCATATTTAGTTATTCTTTTCGTAGATGAAAAATTTGAAATTCTATTATATGTTAAAAACCTCTCTTCTCATACCAAAAAGACAATAACATCCACAATGTGGGAAATTTTCTCTCAATAGTTTAATATTATTTTTTATATTAGGTTTTCATATGTAGGTCAATTGACCAAATCATATGCATTTTAGTATAGTTTATTTGTCATATGATTTATCACCAATATGATTTGCAATTATAAGTTTTCGCATGACGTTATGATTACTCTCGAATCCAACATAGATTATGTTTGAAAGTAATTACAGCGTCATGCGAAATTCAAGCAGATCACATGCGGAAACTTATAATTGTAAATCATAGAAGCGATAAATTAGATGACAGAGAAAAACATAATTAAAAACATATTATTATAAGATTTGGGACAAGCAATCTACATACACGGGCGGAGCCACCTTGGTCAAAAAATTACACCCTCTGTTTCACAAAGAATGACATGGTTTGACTTGGCACGAAGTTTAAGAAAATAAAGAAGACTTTTGAATCTTGTGGTCCTAAATTAAAGTTATGTCAAATGTACAAAATTGTCCTTTAATCTTGTGGCCTTAAACATGCCACGTGGAAAGCTGAAAACAAAATGTTACAAAAAAAGAAGAAGAGGTAATTCTTTTTGAAACAGACTAAAAAGGAAAGGAGATCATTCTTTTTTAAATGAAGGGAATACTATATATACACGTAAAAATTTGACTTATATTGGTATATATGGTATTTTGGACACCTTGAATTGGGTTTGGGTCAGGGATGTCAATATGGGTCGGGTCGGTGTGTAGGAGAAAGTTTGGTGGGTTAGAATTTACTTTAACCAATGAAAAGATGCCACGTAATAATTAATAATAATAATAATAATAATTAAAAAATATAGGGCTGTTAGTTTAAGGGGTAATAGTGGACCAAAAAGGTTGACTGAGGGGTATTTTTAACCCAATAGGTGGATGAAAGGTATTTTTAAACCTTTTCAAATAGTACAGGGGTATTTTTGGCCCTTTTCCGAAGTTAAAAATAGGGTGACCCCTACTTTTTTTTTAAACTTAAAAGTCATTATACTTTGACCAAGTATATTACTTTTTTACCCTTAATTCTTTTAAACAATTCCCAAATTCTTTCATGTGATCTATTCAAATTATATATTTTTGAAATTTAAAATAAGTTGCACATTTAAAATTAACTTAAATATTAAGTTATTGAAATTGAATTAAAATATAAATTAATTTTGTTTTAATTTTTCTTAGAAATAAAAAACTTAGATTAATCAACTTTTTATTATGTTAACAGTTTTAAGGGTATTTCAAACATTTTGATAAAGAAAAGTGTTTAACAACACTTAGTTGCCAAACACATCAACAACTTTTTTTCAACTGCAACACTTTTATCTAAACACATAACTATTTATTTTAAAAATAACTTTCAACACTTTAAAAAGTTATCTTTTTAAGCCAATCCAAACGGGCTCTAAGAGAAGAGGATCTTCAATTTATAGAACTCCAAGTTTTTCCTTTAAGGAAAGAATAACTAAATATAAAAAAGAATTATATTTTACTTTTAGGAAAAGTAAAAACAATTATGTTATTACTTTGACTTTCCTTCTTTAAAAAAAAAGTAAAACTCAAATATAGTAAAAATCAGAACAAAATCCTAACAATATAATTATGTCGATAATTTTTGATAGAGATGTATATTTAACTTGTTGATGCAACATATCGTTATTTGAGTTTAGACTCATATGAGGCTTGAGGATGTTTAATTTGAACTTGAGTAATAGAAATATGAATGTTGATATTCCAAGAGTTCAAGGATAATTTTACAGTTTTTTTGCGTTTATTGAAAATGTCAGTTATCCTCATTAGTATTTGGCATAACTATTCTTTAAAATAATACATGTTTCACATAATTTCATCTCTCTATGAAATTTAAATTTATTTAAGCCGCAACTTTTTTTGGTCAAATTTATTTCTTTTAATTATAATTGATCACAGAAAAAATGATATTTATTTGTTTATAATCAAACACATGATTTGTATCAAATATTTAAAACACTAAAAAGTTTTCCCTTTTCAACAAAAGAAAAAGTCATAAAATTAAGAATAGTTTCCAATAATTTAAGGCCTTTGAATATCCACCAAAATAGTTCTAATCAAATCCATTCCAAACACGTGTTTAGCTTTCAAACTTTCCTCTTTTATCGACTCTTATTATGCATGGAAAGTGGACACTATTTTCTCCATACAAACTTATAACACCATATACAAGAGGGAGATGTTGTTACTTTTAATTTCCTTTGTAAATAAGTATTAATTTCTATAGTTGAAATCTTGAATTTTTGAGATATTAAAAATGAGCCAAGAACAACCAAGGAGGGAAGAAGCTGAACAAGAGCTTGAGTCCATTAAACCTGAAGAGAATGTGAAAGATGTTCAAGAATCATCACTTGCTAGAAAGAAAGCTGTTGCTGAATCTATTGGTGGACAGGTTCTAAACTATTTTTCCCCCTATATATATATATATTTATAAATAAAGTATCTCTTATGTTTCATTTATAAGCGTACACGCATATATCTACTTATTTGAATGGAACAAAAGATCTATTTTTCGATATCTTTAAATTGTTTCTAGTAAAACAGATATCAAACTAAAAACAAATTTGTAAATGACTATAACTTTTCATGGTGCTAGCTAGTCACATGTTGATTGATAGGAATTCTTCTTCTTGCTCTTTAGGTGATATTTTATCAAACTGGGTACATATCAATGTAACTATCCAAGGGAGAAATGAAAGTAATAAATTTCTGTTGATCCGTATTATTTTAACAAAACTTCTGTTGATCCATATTCTTTTAATAAATTGGCATACATTTTTTTGCATTAGTATATTTCTGATACATAGGTATATATACATTGGTCCGGATTCAACTATCAAAATCGTATACACTTATTTAAATCGAAATTGGGATCCATTGGTTCGTGTTCACCTAACAAATCTATATATATTTGTTTAAATTGAGATTGGTATCCATTGATCCTGTAGGTATACATTTGTTTGCATTACTATGTTTATAATTTCACATTGATATATATTAGTTTGTATTTATTAACAAATTTGTATACAACAATTTTTATAAAGATCAATCAACATTTTTCTTAGTTTTGTGTAATGTGACCTCTACTTGAAGGTACATGGAAAAGACAGAAAACAAGTAGGCTCAGAATCAGTCTCAGGAAGAGCAAACATTACCATTGGTGAAGCCCTTGAAGCCACTGTTGTGACAGCTGGAAGCAGGCCGGTTGATTACAGTGACGCGGCAGCCATCCAGGCAGCAGAAGTGAGAGCCACTGGACGTACCAACATCATCCCTGGTGGAGTTGCTGCTGCTGCTCAATCAGCTGCTACTCGCAATGCTAGACTTACCAAAGAGGAGGAAAAAACTAAACTGGCTGAAATCCTCGCGGTAAGATAACAACCTAAAAACTGTCAGGTGTACATAAGTTAAATCATACAAACGTATAGCTAAGACAATACATTGGTGTTTGGCAGGAAGCAAGTTCAAAGTTACCGTCAGATAAGCCAGTGACACGCAAAGATGCAGAGGGAGTGATTGGTGCAGAACTGAGGAATGATCCAAACTTGTGCACCCGTCCTGGTGGTGTTGCTGCTTCTATTGCTGCTGCTGCAAGGCTCAACCAAACTAACAGTACTTCTAGCACAAAGAATAACGATAACAATCTCAAACAAAAACAAAACTAGGATGAGAGTAAACTACTGTTATATCTAATCCTTCAAACCTGTCCTGTCTCTTAGTTCCGCGTCTTTAAATCTTTCTGTTCTTGTTTTCTTTTTCTCTTTTGAAGACATTAACACAATTTTTTGTCCTTCCCCATAGTAGCTTTTGCGCGAGGGATTGTTACAAGCCTTAACTATTGAGGCTTAGCTTAATGGAGTAGTTATCTGTAGTGAATAATACTCAGAACCTGTGTAGTGAGTTTCTTTTCCCTTCCCAGCTTTGTGCAAGGGTTCAAGAGTATTGCAAGATTATGTACCTTTTCATTACTGACTGTTGTGCATATTCGGGAAGTTAGAGATGCTGTTCCAATAAAATGACAAAATGTATGCTTTACACTGTACATGAGTAATTTCTTGAATTTGCTTCAATCTAGTTCCAAGCATTTGCACTATATCTTCGGAATGACTTGCAAAATGGTGCAAGTTCTGATTAGTCTCTCTCATTTCCTCTCTACATACCTCCAGTTTCTTAAGAGTCCAATTATATGTGCAGGCGAGAGAAAGAATAATATGAATAGTAGTTGGTTTGACAATTAAAAGTCGTGAAGTATCAGAAAGTAAAAGTAAATACCAGCCTGTTTGCTGATGGAAGCCTTTCTCCACAAATATGCCAGTTTTTCTTTATATTATTCAAATGGTAAGAATATTTGTATTCATTAACCAATTTAGGAGCTTACAATTCAGTTGTTTTTACTATTTTAGCTCAAGTTACAGCATATATCTTCCTCGAATACCCTATCTCTCTGTCCAAAGAAGCATAAAGTTACTCAGAAGTCATGTTTTCCACCTCTTCTCGAATGGAATCAAACAGCACGGTGGAAAGATAACGCTCTCCAGAACTAGCGAATATAATCTGCATAGAGAATTATAACAGAGAATTTTAGTCCAGTGTTCAAATGTTTTAAGGAGATATGAGAGAAAGAGTGTTATCAGCTTACTGGATAGATCTAACTTACCACAATAAGTTTCCCAGCATTTTCTGGTCTTTTTGCCACTTTTACTGCTGCAGCAGCTGCAGCCCCTGATGATATTCCTACCTGAAAATATTCCAAAAGAAAAAGTAAGTATAGATTAGCCGTGATGACATAATAAGAACACACATCACAAATGAAGCGGTAGACAGACAATCTGCGGACTCGAAAGTGATCTTTACAGACCGATGAACTTACCAGAAGGCCTTCTTTCAGTGCAAGAAGCTTTGTCATTTCAATAGCTTCATCACTAGATACCTGAACATAAATAAAAACAGAAACTGATATCATACCAGGAAAAACTTATACACACTGAACAAAAACTTAAATGTTTATAATCTGACAACAACTGATATGGTATACAGCCTTACTTGAAGAACTTCATCCAGGATGCTGAGATCGAGAACATGTGGGATTAAACCAGGACCAATTCCTTGGATTTTATGCGGCCCTTTAACGGTAACATTTAATTACACATATCAGTCTATGATACATTCACAGAAAGTAGTGATGAAAACACAGTATGAGAGATAAGCTGGAAAAACTCTATTGATGGGACAGCTTGAAGGGGGGAGGAAACTTGGCTGACCTAGTTGTCCTCCATTTAGAAATGCATTTTCGGCTGGTTCTATACCATATACCTGATTTTCCCACAAGACAAAGGAATAAGAAATAAGAACAATACCACTTATCACTCACAAATAACCTAACCTTTATTTCTGGATTCTTTTCCTTGAGAAACTTTCCAGTTCCTGTCACTGTGCCTCCAGTCCCAATCCCAGCAATAAAAATGTCAACTTTTGCTCCAGTACAATTCCATATTTCAGGTCCAGTTGCTTCATAATGGATCTACACATGGATACTCTGTAAGTGTGATGTTTATATAGCAAATGAATGAGTTATTTGTAAAGTCACCTTTGGATTGGCAGGGTTCTTGTCTTGACGAAGAAAATGACTATTTGGCGTCCTATCTAGTATCTCTTGGGCCTTCTGAATCGCACCATCTACACCTTTGTCAGGATCCATGATGTATACCTCAGCCCCCAAAGCTTTAAGAACAATCTTTCTCTCAATACTAAATTTTGCTCCCATCACTATCACAAGTTTATAGCCACGAGCTGCTGCAATAGACGCAAGACCAATGCCGGTATTTCCACTGGATATCTCAATGAGGACCGTCTTCAGCCACCATTATTTCAACATTTGAAAACCAAGAGAATAATTTCAGTTCAGCATTCGAGACAAATGATCATAGACCACAGGGAACTACATGTCAAATTTCCACCTCTATCAAGTGAGAATTCACATTACTATCAAGAGAAATGAGCATACATGGAAAGTCTATTTAACCCCATTTTAAGCATGCATCAAAGTTTGTGACTATAAAGATATGCCATCTGGGCCTAATTCAACCTCCCTAAAGCTAGCTCTTGAGGAGAGGATTGCCCAAGTTCATATAAGCAGACCACCGGTCCATTCCTTAATCAATATGAGACTTTGACCCACTCTAAGATTGATGAAGTACTTGCAATCACATAATATATATCTCTTCAATGTGTTCCTTTTTCCTCCTGATATTTATTCTCACACAAACTTCATCAACCTTTCCGGGGGTAATCAGGCCCCTGTCTTCTGCATCTTTGATCATACTCCATGCAACCCTACATATTAACAATTGCAAGTTAGAAATAAGATGTGAATAATTCAAGATTTTGCAAATTGAGCGAAGAAACTGGATGAGGGGAGTGAAAGATAAACACCTATCTTTGATACTTGAGCATGGTTGCATCATCTCCAATTTGGCTGCAATTTTAGCAGCACAACCTTCAATGATTTTGTTGAGATATACCATAGGGGTGCTTCCAAAAAGCTACATTGTGAAGACAACAAAATGAGATGAATATGATGCTTAAATTAAAAGATGAATGCTAAGAGTACCAAGAAAGATCTCAGAAAGGAAAATACTTCCGTGACATCTTTCGCGATCTCCCTCCTTTCTTCCATACTGACTTGCTGACTTACTGCAATAATGAGAAACAAGAGCTAGTTAAGAAAAGAGCTATGCATAGTTGATAATAAGAAAGAAGATAACCTATGTAACCTACTACACTCTCATGGAAGTGAAACCACAATGTATATATATGATGAGCCAGATAAGGAATGCATTATATATATATATATCAACCATACAAGAAAAAACTGTTGGGTTTTAAAGGTGTGAACAGAAAATGAATGGTTGTGACTCTCCTGAAGGGTTGTGACTATGCCGAAGGGTTGTGACCTTATGAAAGGTTGTGTCCTTTCTAAAGGGTTGTGACCGTTTGGAAGGTTGTGCCTTTTCCAAAGTGTTGAGACCTTTCTGAAAGGTTGTCTTCTTTCCAAAGGTTGTCACCTTTACCCTGTGTTGGCTATAAATAGAGAGGTTTTCTCTCATTTTTCTGCATCGAATTCTTCCCTTCTCTTGCATACATTTCTTACGAAATAAAATCGATTGGTCGTGTCTGTGTGTGTAATTCGTTGCTGTCATTTTGAGTTCGTTGAAATTATTAAAGTTTGAGGTAACGCTACTTCTTTAATGGTTAATTTGTTTTATCTTGGGAGGAATTAATCTGCAACCTCGGGTACTTGAGGGGATTAAATTTCTTAAGGACACACAGTGAGTTCTGTGGACTCGGATAGTTCTTTGTTTTTCTTTTCATCTTTTATTATTTCTAGTTTGCTAATCTAAATACAGGAGACAACAAAAACTTGCTCGATCTTCGACACTCTCTAAGAATGTTAAGATATGACACTAGGCCTAACTCAACCCAGAAGCTAAATCTTGAAGAGGCGATTGCCCAAGTACTATCAGTCCACAACAATTACTTTAGGAGCTGTCAACTGCCACAAATGAACAAGCTGTCAATTGCCACAAATGAACAGACATCATTTGATAATTGCTTATACATAAATTTAAAAGGATGATCATAAGTGGGTTGTTACTGTTGTTGATTAAAGAAATTTTTTATTATGAATGAGGCACGCCAAGTCATATTTGTATGAGACATTGTTTGATTGGCAAATGGATATTGATGGGACCCATTTGCCATTTGCCATTTGCCATTTCCAAGCTGACAAAGTGACATTTTTTTAAGTTTCCTCCTTCATTTTTTTTTGTTTACTCCCTATTCAATCTATTTATGTTTTGATTTTTTTCAAATATTTTTTCTTCTTTAAGATTTTTTAACCAAATCAAATTTTGTTTTTTGATCTAATTAGTTTAAGTTTTTTCCTTTTTATGTAGTGAATTTTGATTTATTTTTATGATCATTATATGAGCTTTTTACTTTATTATTCTAATATTATTTTTTCTATTCTATGTATAAATTCATATTATATAATAATAAATAGTCATTTGTATTTAATTTTCGGTTTATAAAATCAAGATATAAGTAATTTTTTTTTAAAGTATAAATAAAATTTGTAAAGTCACAACAATTCTTTTAAGGAATAAATTAATAAAATTATCATTTTTATTTATAATTTCTTAAGAAATGTGTAAGGAAAGTAGATAAATAAAATATTTTTAAAATTCCACCTAGCTTGAATTATAAGAATAAAAAATATCGTATAAATTGACGGAAATAATATGTATTTATATAGGTGTTTATGGATGCTTTTCGTTTTTGAATTTCATGAAAATAGTATCAAAACTTATGTAATTGTTTGTCAAGATCATTGATGCTCTTTCCGTTATATTTTCTTTTTGAAGAGTATTTGATGGATTTAGGTGCTTTTGGAATTTTAAATTGTTGAGAAGAATAAAAGAACAAATTAAATTTATACCTTCTTTGTTTTTCATATTAATAGTCTACTTTTTCTTTTACAAATTTCTTAAGAAATCATAAATAAAATAATAGTTTTACTAATTTACACCTAATTTTTTTTTTAACTTTATAAATTTTATTTACACTTTCAAAAAGAAATAATTGTTATAATAAAATAGAAAAATTGTAATTAATTATATCTTTGTAAATTAACAAATAATTTTATCTAACTATTTTTAGTAATATAAATAATTAATATCGAGATGGAAAAATAATATCAAAATATTAGAAATAGAATGAATCATGTAAAATTTTTTGGATTTCATATTTACCATGAATAAAATTATTAAAGTATGGAAGTAGAAAATTTTAGAACAATGATTGGAAAAGAAAAACCAAAGAAAAAGAAGTAAAAAAAAAGTAAGAAAGAGAAAAAAATTTGTTAAAAGAAGAGAGAAAAAGGAATTTGGACAATTTTCTAAAATGGACCCAACTTTCCACTTGGCACAATATAAGTAGAGCCTCATACAAGTATTGTCAGCCATCTCATATTTGAGCCTGGTGTAAAAATTTTCTTGGAAGATGAATTGGAAGATGCTTTAATTTATGTCATTATCAAATCATATTTTCGTACCCGTTAACAATTTCTTATTTTTTTTATAAGTATTTTTTAAACCAGAACTTTCTTAATCCAGTTATATTGATCAATCATAATTCACTAGAACTTTCATATATAATCCAGTTATTGAAGAGTATTTTTTTTTACAACTTCATTTATTTTCTTAAAAAAATTAAGAATTATCTCATTCATAAAAAGGTGATGCCAGTGTATTGCTGGTGGTGGTGTTGCTGCTGCTGCAAGGCTCAACCAAACTTAGTACTACTAGCCCAAAGAATAATGATAACAATCACAAGGGTGACTTCTTTGTAGACGAATCAAATAGTTTTTTTTATATTATTCAAATGGTAAGGATATTTGTATTCATTAACACTAGTTCACCAATTTAGGAGCTTACAATTCAGTTGTTTTTACTATTTTAGCTCAAGTTACAACATATATCTTCCTTGAATACCCTATTTCTCAATCCAAAGAAGCATAATGTTACTCAAAAGTTATGTTTTCCACCTCTTCTCGAATGGAATCAAACAGCACAGTGGAAAGATAACGCTCAACAGAACTAGCGATAATAATCTGCATAGAGAAATAAAACAGAGAATTTTAGGGCAGTGTTCAAAAGTTTTAAGGAGACACAGAAAGAGTGGTATCACTTAACAGCTTACTGAATAGATCTAACTTACCACAATAAGTTTACCAGCATTTTCTGGTCTTTTTGCTACTTCTACTGCAGCAGCAGCTGCAGCCCCCGATGATATTCCTACCTGAAAATATTCCAAAAGTTCTTTATTGATCGAATACGAGATCTCGGCGTCTCTGGTTTGCCGGCCGATAAGATCTCTGAACCATCCGCTCCTTTTTCGATTCTTCTTCTATGTAAGTGAATAGAAAAAGGAAGTATGTCGTGATGACATCAGAATGCACATTACAAATGAAGCAGCGGAACACACACTACCACAAAACAACTTTTAGTGTATTGCACATTAACAAAGAATGTTAAAAGCATTTACCTGCTTTAGTTACTTGCCATTAGATCCACTGTCACTAAAGGCTTTAGGGACATTTAAAAAGAGCACTAATTGCCACTAACCGATCTTTATTGACCAATGAACTTACCAGCAGGCCTTCTTTCAATGCAAGAAGCTTTGTCATTTCAATAGCTTCATCACTACATACCTGAACATTAAATAAAAACAGAAGCTGATATCATACCAGGGAAAACTTAATACACACTGAACAGATATTTAAATGTTTATTATCTGACAACTAGTACTTACATGGTATACATACAGCCTTACTTGAAGAACTTCATCCAGGATGCTGAGATCCAGAACAGGTGAGATTAAACCAGGACCAATTCCTTGGATTTTATGTGGCCCTTTAACGGTTAACATTTAATTACACATATCAGTCTATGATAAAAAATAACTCAGAGAATGTAGTGATGAAAACATGGTGTGATAGATGAGCTGGAAAAATTCTTTATATGGAACTAATGCAATGGCATTTTCAAAGGGGGAAAGAAACTGGACACCTAGTTGTCCTCCATTTAGAAATGCATTTTCAGTTGGTTCTAAACCATATACCTGATTTTCCCACAAGACAAAGGAAGGAAAAAAAATCACAAATCAAGTCAAAAGGAAAGAAGAACAATGCCGGTCACAAATAGCCTAACCTTTATTTCTGGATTCTTCTCCTTAAGAAACCTTCTAATTCCTGTCACTGTGCCTCCAGTCCCAATCCCAGCAATTAAAATATCAACTTTCCCTCCGGTACAATTCCATATTTCAGGTCCAGTTGCTTCATAATGTATCTATAAAATGGATACTTGATAAGTGTTATGTTTTTATAACAAATGAATGAGTTATTTGTATAGATACCTTTGGATTGGCAGGGTTTACGCTCTGATGAAGAAAATAACAGTTTGGTGTTCTTTCTATTATCTCTTGGGCCTTCTGAAGCACACCATCTGTACCCTTGGCAGGATCCGTGATGTATAACTCAGCCCCCAAAGCTTTAAGAACAATCCTTCTTTCAATACTATATTTTGCTCCCATCACTATCATAAGTTTATAGCCACGAGCTGCTGCAATAGACACAAGACCAATGCCAGTATTTCCACTGGATATCTCAATGAGGACCGTCTTCAGCCACCATTATTTCAACATTTTGAAAACCAAAAAAATAGTTTCAGTTCAGCCTTTCAGATAAATGATCATAGACCACAGGAAAGTACAGGTAAAATTTGTGACAAAGTACTTGGAATCACATAATGTGTTCCTTTTTCCTCCTGATATATATTTATTCTAAAACAAACTTAACTAACCTTCCCAGGCGTAATCAGGCCCCTGTCTTCTGCATCTTTGATCATACTCCATGCCACCCTACATATTAAGAATTGGAAGTTAGAAATAAGATGTGAATAATTCAAAATTTTGCAAATTGAGCGAAGAAACTGGATGAGGGGAGTGAAAGATAAACACCTATCTTTAATACTTGAGCATGGTTGCATTGTCTCCATTTTGGCTGCAATTTGGGCAGCACAACCTTCCGCGATTTTGTTGAGATATACCATAGGGGTGCTTCCAATAAGCTGCATTGTGAAGACAACAAAATGAGATGATAATGATGCTGAAAAAAGATTATGAAAATAGTACCAATAAAGATCTCAGAAAGGAAACTACTTCCATAACATCTTTCGCGATCTCACTCTTCTCTTCCATATTGTCTTGCTGACTCACTGCAATGAGAAACAAGAGCTATGCGTAGTTAATAATATGAAGAAGATAACCTATATAACCTACTACACTCTCATGGAAGTGAAACCACAATGTATATATGATGAGCCAGATAACATAAGGAATGCATTATATATAGCAACCATACAAGAATAAACTTGCTCAATCTTTGACACTCTCTTGGAAGGTAAAATTATGGCACTGGCCTAACTCAACCTCAAAAGCTAGCTCTTGAGGTACGATTGCCGAAATCCATAGAAGCAGACGACCACCACTCCACAACAATTACTCAAGGAGCTGTGAACTGCCACAAAAGAACAGACATCGTCTAGTAACTGCTTTTACTTAAATAGGAAAGGATGGTTACTTTGGGGAAATATCTTTTGATTAATTTAAGATTTCAAAGTTCAAAAATATTTTTTATTTTCTTAAATTTTGCGTCAAATCAAAATCAGACAAACAAATTGAAACAAAGTAAGTACTATTTTACCGTTGTTGATACTTAACATTAGACAATGGAAGCGTTGTGGTGCATGTCATAAATTAGGCTCAATTGATGATTTTCTTAAAATAGAGACTTGAATGAGTTGATATTGAACTCAATTCAAATTATCTTGAGACTTGATCCCAAACCTTAAAATTCTGGACGAATTAGGCGGGTTACCTATAGTTAGACCCATTTTTGACACCTCTAATCTTTAGTTTTTATGTCTAGTATTTTCTTAGCTTTAGACCAAATGCTATATATAGGGTATTTCAAATATATACAATAAACTATAAAGTAATTAGTTTATAATAAATATAGTCGTATTTTTATTTACATAAAAAATAGTCAAAAATCATAGAAAATATACACTAACTATACAATATAGCTTACTTATACATGAGTTATACTAATACATAAACTGTACATTATGATAAACTCAAAAATATGTGTTAGCGTTTGACCCCAAGTTCTCAAATATTCTTGACAAATCATATTTGGGTGAAGTTTCACCATGTGTTTGGCCCGGAATTTTCCCAAAAATATTTGACTATTTCAAAAAAGGGAATTATGATTTTTACCCATAAGTTCTAAAAAATATTAAAAATATCCATTTTATTATCATTTTATAATGAATATGTTCTGTTAAAAAATAACCATATAATATAATTGATAACAATCAACAATAACAAAATAACAATATAGGCAAGACAATACATTATCGCATACTCGAACTTGTCACTGATTCAGTTATAATTATAACCCATTAAGCACAAATTGTTCTTTTTTCTCAATTTTATCACTCAAATTAGAACTGAAACTTTTTCGGAGATAGTAACAAATATTAGTTGGAATTAATAAATATTGAGTATTTTTTTTATAAAATATAAAAGTTTGGGGTATTTTTGAATTTTTTATTTTTTTATTTCAAACATTAGAACTTGACCCAAATACTAGTTTTTTCTAGTATTTGGGAACTTGGGATACTTGACAAATATATTTGCCAAGTTATATGACCAAACACCACTTCCCAAGTTTTCCCCAAGTTTTTTCCAAGTATTCTTGAGGCCAAACGGGTCCTCAATATAACTTAAGTATACATTGATTATTCAATCTCGATCAATTCAAAATCACCTTTAAACAGTCCCAAATTTTAAATATGAAATCCTCTCAATATTTCAAGTCTTTTGATATATAATCCACTTGAATTTACTCACGTTTTAGATATGTCAATTTTTTAATCAAACAAACTTTGTAACTTTAATGGATGGTTGAGGAAGAAGGAAGGAAGACTGAAAGCAGGCAGCAGCAAAGAGAAAAGGAAAAAAAAAAGGAAGGAAAATAAGTCATTAATTATGAAACTGAAAGGAATAAAAAGAAGGGGATATCCAAAAGAAGGTATTCGACCAATTTCAAGAATTTTTAAGTTTGAACCAATTTTCGCAAATGACCGAATGATCACTTCGTCTGACTTTCCTTATTATAAATATGAACACATTGTAGTGGTATTTACGTGGAGCATTCTAGTAAACAGACATCATCTAGTAATTGCTTCTACTTACTAGTGTGGGATGATCATAAATGGATATGTTACTGTTGTTCATTAACTCACTTTTATGGAGTTTTTTATTTTTATTTTTTAAGCATGTTTAAGATTATAAAATTAAAATATCTTTTATTATATTTACATATTTTGGTTTAAGATCTCAAAATTTTTATCTTTTTTATTTTTATGTTAAGTCAAAATCAGACAAATAAATTGAAACAAAAAGTATACTATTTTGTCGTTATATATTCAACACGAATATCATATTTTTCCTTTTATTTTGGTTTCCCATTCGATATTCAATTTTCACATTGGAGCATTGGACCTAACTCAACGTCAAAAGCTAGCTTATGAGGAGAGGATTGTCCAAGTTCCATATAAGGAGACTAAATTCCCATCCCTTTTCTGATGTGGGAGTGAGGAGAGGATTGTCCAAGTTCCATATAAGGAGACTAAGTTCCCATCCCTTTTCTGATGTGGGAATTCTTAACACTCCCCCGCACGCACAGACATAGCATGTAAAGATGGATCTTGGACCTAACTCAACCTTAAAAGCTAGCTTATGAGGGGAGGATTGTCCAAGTTCCATATAAAGAGACTAAATTCCCATCCCTTTTCCGATGTGGGAATTCTTAACATGTCATTTAATAGAACTTTTTTAATCCATTTATAGAAGATTTTTTTCTTATAATTTTTATTTATTTTCTTTAAAATATTAAGAATTATTTCATTCATAAAAGTTGATGCAAATTGCAATCTTTTTTTATACTCAATCATGTATATAAATATTTAGTTTTTCACGAATACTATCGTGATAAATTCTAGCCAGGAAATGATGAAAATGTTAAGATTTTGCAGTTATTTCAACAATGCATATTGTTAAGGTCTAATTCTGGTGTAAATTATAAAGGAGACGAGCAAACACATACCACTTAGCACAAGAGAGGTTAATATCTGTAGGCAAGCAAATAGTTGTTCTTTGTACCATTCAAATATTAAGAATGTATTAGTGAACAATAGTTCATCCATTTAGGGGTTACACTTCAGAGATCTTCACTATTTTAGCTCAAGTTACAACATATAACTCCAAAGAAGCATAAAGTTACTCAAAAGCCATGTTTTCCACCTCTTCTCTAATGGAATCAAACAGCACGGTGGAAATATAACGCTCTCCAGAACTAGCGATAATAATCTGCATACATAATTTTAGGCCAGTGTTCAAATGTTTTAAGGTGACAGAGAAAGAATGTTATCAGCTTAACTACTGAATAGAATTAACTTACCACAATAAGTTTCCCAGCATTTTCTGGCCTTTTTGCTACTTTTACTGCAGCAGCAGCTGAAGCCCCTGATGATATTCCTACCTGAAAATATTCCAAAAGTAAAAGTAAGTATAGCCGTGACGACGACATAATAAGAACACACATCACAAATGAAGCGGTAGACAGACAATCTGTGGACTCAAATAAAAGTGATCTTATTACCAGCAGGCCTTCTTTCAATGCAAGAAGTTTTGTCATTTCAATAGCTTCATCACTAGATACCTGAACATTAAATAAAAACAGAAGCTGATATCATACCAGGAAAAACTTAAAACACACTGAACAGAAAAATATAAATGTTTATAATCTGACAACTACTTATATGGTATACAGCCTCACTTGAAGAACTCCATCCAGGATGCTGAGATCGAGAACAGGTGGGTTAAAACCAGGACCGATTCCTTGGATTTTATGTGGCCCTATAACGGTTAACATTTAATAAATAATTCACAGAAAGTAGTGATGATAACACAGTGTTAGAGATGAGAGCTTGAACAACTAATGCTATGGCATGTTAGTTGACTGACCTAGTTGTCCTCTGTTTAGAAATGCATTTTCAGCTGGTTCTAAACCATATACCTGATTTTCAGACAAGACAAAAGAAGGAAAGAAAATCACAAATCAAGTCAAAAGGAAAGAAGAACATTGCCGGTCATAAATAACCTTACCTTTATTTCTGGATTCTTTTCCTTAAGAAACCTTCTAATTCCTGTCACTGTGCCTCCAGTCCCAATCCCAGCAATTAAAATATCAACTTTCCCTCCGGTACAATTCCATATTTCAGGTCCAGTTGCTTCATAATGTATCTATAAAATGGATACTTGATAAGTGTTATGTTTTTATAACAAATGAATGAGTTATTTGTATAGACACCTTTGGATTGGCAGGGTTCTTGTCCTGACGAAGAAAATAACAGTTGGGTGTTCTGTCTTTTATCTCTTGGGCCTTCTGAACCACACCATCTATACCTTTGGCAGGATCTGTGATGTATAACTCAGCCCCCAAAGCTTTAAGAACAATCCTTTTCTCAATACTATATGATCCTGGCATCACTATCACGAGTTTATAGCCACGAACTGCTGCAATAGACGCAAGACCAATGCCGGTATTTCCACTGGATGTCTCTAGAAGGACAGTCTTAAGCCACCATTATTTCATCATTTGGAAACCAAGAAAATAACTTCAGTTCAGCCTTTCAGATAAATTATAATAGACCACAGAATTCACATCACTATCAAGAGAAATATAATGAACATATATATCTCTTCAATGTGTTCCTTTTTCATCTTGCTATTTATTCTCATACAAACTTCACCAACCTTTCCAGGGCTAATCAGGCCCCTGTCTTCTGCATCTTTGATCATACTCCATGCAACCCTACATATTAAGAATTGGAAGTTAGATATAAGATGTGAATAATTCAAGATTTTGCAAATTGAGCGGAGAAACTGGATGAGGGGAGTGAAAGATCATAAACACCTATCTTTGATACTTGAGCATGGTTGCAGTATCTCCAATTTGGCTGCAATTTGGGCAGCACAACCTTCGGTGACTTTGTTGAGATATACCATAGGGGTGCTTCCAATAAGCTACATTGTGAAGACAACAAAATGAGATGATGATTTGATTCTAAACAAGGAAGATGTAAAGAGTACCAAGAAAGATTTCAGAAAGGAAACTACTTCTGTCACATCTTTCGCGATCTCATGACTCTTCTCTTCCATATTTCCTTGCTCACTTACTGCAACAAGAAAAAAGAGTTAAGCATCTTTAATTATAGGAAGAAGATAGAACATATGTAACCTACAACACAATTAAAACTAAGGAATAGTTTGTTCGAAACTGGTAATAACAAAAGGAGCTGTTATTTCCACAACAATCAGCCTATAATTACTTTAAGGAGCTGTTAACTACCAATCTACCACTATAAGTTAAAGACAATTTTCTTTTTCTTATTATACTCTCAATTCATTAACATTCATGAATTAATGTCTTTGAAAAATGTAGTAAGTAAATATATTTGACATCCTATCAATTAATAGAGTTAAAATGTTAAACTCACTGCATCAATCATTATTTTCATAATAGGTGTGCCAAGTCAAAATTTAACAAGTAAAAAGGGACGGCTAATAATAAATGAAACCACAATAAAAAAACACAGAAAATTTATAACGTTTAGCAAAAATAAAATAAAATTAGGCCTAATTCTCGAATACAACCAACCAAGATTTATTCCACTCCAAAATGCCTTAAAGATGAGAAGGAGTGCTGGCCCCATGGTGAAGCAAGTCAGGCACTAGCTTTAGCCCCAAATTTGGAAAGGTTGTGGGGGTTTTTTTAGAAATGAAATAATAGATTAATGTTTGGACATTATTCGAAGTGAAAATTGTGAACACGGTTTTTTAGAGTTTTCAAATTCATAAAAAGTTACCGAAGGTATTTTTATAAACAAATTCTTTTTATATATCACTGTTCACTCCCTTTACACTTATGAAGAGTATATATATTTTTTTAAATAAATAATTTATTCTAGAAATTATATAATGCATATTTTTTTTTATATATAACAAACCAAATATTCAATAAAAAAATAATAACATATAGCTAGTCCTAACATAACTAATCTCATGTGTCATAGCTTATATTCAAATCAAATGTGTTATAAATATGTAGACATTGCAGTACTTATATGTGGACCATTCTAAAACGTAAGGTTAGGCAATACTCAATGGTCGAATTGGCAAAGAAGTGAGAAAATCAAGTAGCTCTCTAATCTGTGTTAAAGGAGAACGACACATATTTTACATTCTAAGATGAATTAATTACCCCTATAATTTGAATTGATAATATCATAATTACCCACATTCTTCTATCTTGCAAACTGTCACGCCCCAAGTTTGAATAAGGCGGACAAGTACCATATGAACATGTGCTATACAAGTGATATGTACTGTGCAAATAAGGCTCAAGTCATTTACAGTCCCTTAAAGTTGTCCGCATAATTCACTTGGACACCTCAACTAGGATTAGGTGGGTGTATTAGGGCTGGGTGGGAGATATTTTCTTTTTTGTTATCGTTAAGGAATCATGGTGGAGTGATAGGGAAGAAGATGAAGAATAAAGGGCAATGGGTTAAGTCGGGGGAGAAATTTTCTTTTTTATTCTTTTTTCAATTAAAGGCTGAAAATATTTTTCATTTTTCAAAATTAAAAATTTGGACCCATGTGCCATGTGTCATAATTCTTTTCGTGATTTTTTCAAGAAAATGTGTGTGAATTACACGCACAATATTTGTAAAGCTAGTTGTCATTTTATGTTCAATAGATAAATATTCGTTAATATTCAAATGTATGATAGGTAAGAGTCCTAGTTAAGTTACCTATTAGCGCCAGATAGAATGAAGCTTATTGATACTACGTTGAATACGCAACAAGATCCTATTACAGGAGTCTGCTAACTTGTATACCTGATCCTGCATTCATAAAAACGCAGTGTCTCGAGCACTAGGACGTCAATACATATACAACATATACTGGTATGTAAAGCAGATAGAGTAATGAGCATACAGACAAGGATGCTCAATGAATTAGATAATAAAATGAGCAATTATACACAACTGAAAACTGGAGACTCTTGTTTGAAACTATAACTTATGACCGTACAAGTGACAATACGTAATATGAAACTATAATTTATGTATTTTCCTTATTATCTTATCATATAACGTCGTATGAGTTATTCATTATTATGAAGGGCCTAGCAATTTGCCTAAGTGATGTATTGTGACTATCTGTAAACAAATGATCATATACAAATTATATGCGCTCATGTACTCATGACTACGATTTTATACGCATAACTGTAATCACGATCTAACACAAGGTACGCCCTCCGTGGGCTCGCTATGAAGGTCTTGCCTAGGTGCGGCTCAACAGACTTGGAGGCCTTAAGCGAAATTTCAATTACAGGCCTAAATTTTTTTAAATGAGGCAATTGTTATATGAATTGTTAACATTATTCTATAGGTATTAAGTTGACAAAATTGCTTATAAACTTTTTTTGGTTTAAAAACACATAAAGTAAGTCAATCTAGACAGGCTTGCAATTCACTTTATTCAACACATTTTTACTATTGATTTATATTTTTGACAGAGTATTATTCTAACTTATCATACAGTATAAAAGGGGTTTAAAAGATAATAATGTGAGTGTTAGCGAAAAGAATGTAAGAAGGCAAAACAACGTTTTCTTGATTTCTTCTATTTGATAAGAGGTTAAGGAGAATAAAATAATATAATTTTTTTTTTTATAAAAAATACATTTATCATAATTAATTACTTCTTTCGATAAAAAATTAACACATAATTTTTTTTTTGGTAAAAAATTGAGGCCCCCTAAAATTGGGGGCCTAAGGCATGTGCCTTATTTTTATAAGCATTGAGCTGACACTGGTCTTGTCCGCAGTCCATATGTGTCATATCTTGGCTCAAGTCAGGGAACCAGTCATGACATTCCTGCTGACTATCAAATGCAAACAATCCCACAAGGACGGGTACGCCACAATATTCGGGCTCACTATAAATGATCTGGTCTCAATCATGTGCACAGAATAGCGTCACACCTATTTGTCAAGTAAAACTTATGAATACCCTTCCATCGTTAAGTATAACTTTTATCAAGCAATGCCTTTAAAGGTCTATGACATGCAGATCATATTGTTTTTCCACTCAAGTAGTAATATCCATTTGCAACTATCCATCTAATCAAGTGTTGTCCTTATAGCTATGTCTCCAGGTGATCAGTACTAATGCAACTATACTGTGCTATATTATTCCTATTTACAAAACTTGACAAATATATCATATGATTTTTTTAGAGATTTCAAGGAGTAAATATCTTTAGAGGTCACTCAATTATGGAGAATCATCTAGTAAAGAAAGTCACTCAACTTTGTTTTGTATCAATAAAATCACTCAACTTTGAGATTTTCTTTTATAAAATCACTCAACCAAATTTATCATTAAAAAAAGTATATGACATGACAAAATAAATTATTTTTTTATGCTATGTTGACATGGACCCCCACAGATAAAACAAAATTAAAGAAAACTCATATTTTAAACCCAATCCATCAATAATTTCATAATTGTCGAAATTATAAATCCGAATCTTTATAGGTTTGCAATATTTTTCTCAAATTTATTAATTTTTGTGAAAAAAATAATAAATTAACCTCCAAAGACCGATTTACATTTTTTAATTTTTGATGTTTAATAAATCGACCTTCAATCAAAAATCGATTTACATTTTTTGGTTTTTGGATTCAATCAAAGATAGATTATAATTAAAAGTATGTGGTTGTGTACATGAACTTGATTTCTTTTTAATTTACAAAAGAATAATTAAATAGATCACATTTTATCTCTATTCAAATAAAAACATAAAAAAAGGTGATAAATAAACAAACTAAACGGCACAAAAAATAGGCAGTGACTTTTTTCTCCATACGACTTCCTTACTCGTCCAGCCAGATACATCTATCGACAGTGATTTTAATTAAATTTAGACTTAATTTTGATATAATTAAATTCATGCAAATTTCTTAGTGTGCAGTAATCTTAATTTTATGTGTGGGATTCATATTTTATATGACACAAAAATTCATATATTTTATCATATTAATATCTTTTTATTGAAAAAGTTGGTTAAGTGATTTTATAAGAATAAAATTTAAGTTGAGTAATTTTATTTATAACATAAATATTTATAATTGAATGAGCTTCTGAGATATTTACTCAAATTTCAAGTAAAGGAGGTTTTAGCTTTACATACCTTGAACGATGGCAAGTAATCAGCCCATCCCTTGAGGCATTAAACTCTAAATATCCAACTCTTGATTTTTCTCTACTTCACTAGTTTCCCCAAAAATAATGACCAAGCTTGATGTTTATCTTCATAGTGATATATTCCTTTTCTTCTTCCTGTTTTGGCGACAACAGCTGGACCCATATGTCCAATTTAGGCATAATATAATATTCCCTTCGTTCAATAATATTGGTCCACTATACTAAAAATAGATGTTCAACACTACTTGTTCACTTTATGAAATTTATGGATAATTTTACACTTAGTTCCTAATTTACCCTTATTATTAATTACAGTCATTTTCCTATTATATTTTTCAAAACATTGTATTTATTATATTCAAAGAGTGATATAAAATTATCCTTCTATTTATAATTTTTTAAGGATGTGTCAAATCAATAATGAACAACTAATTCATCGTACTTTTAACATTTGATATTATTTTTCTTTCATGTATTGATTATTTATATTACTAAAAATTATTTGTCAATCAACAAATTAAATTATATTTTTATTTTTATTTTCATTACGCTAATAATTAATTATTCTTAAAAATATAAACAAAATTTGTAAAATTGCAAAAACAATTCTTAAGGAGTAAATTAATAAAGTATCGTTTTTATTTATAATTTCATAAAGAATCCGTAAAAGAAAAAATAAATAACTAATACGAAAAACGAAAGGGGTATAAATTATTATTTCTTTCTCTTTCAATAATTTCATATATACTTAAATTCATCAAATATTCACAAGAAAATATAATGGAAAGAGCATAAATAATTTTGACAAATAATTACATAAGTTTTTGTACTATCTTAATGTAACCCAAAATCGAAATTTTTCATAAACACTTAAACTATATACATACTCTTCCGTCAATTTATGTGATATCTTTTTATTCTTGAAATCAAGCAATGTGAAATTTAATTAATATTTTAAAATATATTTTTATTTTTTATATTAACATAAGAACTACAACTTATAATGTTTGTTCATAAATAATCCTTCCAACTAAGTTGCAATTCAACCAAAAATACTCAAGTTGCAATTCTTATCATGTTAGCATATGAAAAAAATACATTTTATAGCTTGAATTTCGAGAAAAAAAATAATCGAATAAAATGATGGAGAGAGTAAAATGGAAAAAAGAAGAAGAATTGATTAATGTAATTTAAATAACTATTTATGTTTATCCTAAAACTAAAACAATTATTTTTTTATGAGGTTAAGTGCACGCATCTTAGTTTAACTTTTTTAAGTACGTAATTATTTTACTTCAAATTTAAATTAGTATCAATATATTCATCTCTATTTGATTTTTGACAAATATTATGAACTATAAAAAAAGATAAGGAAAATAAATATTAATTTTAAGAAATAATGAAATGCTAATTTTAATATAGAACTATTTTTTTTCTTTGATCTTGTTATTGTATTATTTTATGTTCAGAAACGAGCTTAATCTTTTCCTGTACTTTGGTAGATTTTAAAGTATCGAATATATTCATACTAAATATCTCAAGTTGTAAATAATCAACATGCTTTTGTTTCATTTCAATCAAAGCATTAATATCTCGAGAAATAGGTTCAGTGATAAAAATATAACTAATATCTTGATTTTTATAAGTAGCACAGAATCCTTTAGCATTTATATTGGTGAAAGGATAAATTGCATTTATAAATGGAGTTCCTAGAATAATAGGAGGGTGTAACTGATTTTTTAACAAGAAAAAGAAGTGGGGAATACAAACTTTATTCTGGCAAATACGAGTATTAGATAATTTATACTTTATATCTAAAGCATGACCAGATGCAGATTTTACCATATGAGTTGTTTTTTCAAAATATTTAGTAGGTACTAGACCTTCTTGGATGCAGCTCACATCAGCGCCACTATCAATCATAGCTATGCTAGTTATAGAAAAAGTATTATCAATTAGTATAGTACATTTAACATACCATTTATGAGCTGTAACAATTTGCATCATTCCTAAAAACATGTTTTGTTTAGGATCAATATTCAGAGGTTCAGGAAGAGTATTTTTTCAAATGTTCAATTTCTCCTTTTAAATCATCACAAGAAGTATCACAGACTACCATAGTTTGTTTAGATGAAAGTCTATTATGAACTTCAGACAAAGAATAAGGAACAGAATAATTAAATTCTTCTTTAACCTTTTTATCATTAGAAATACTAGGTGATGAACTAGTTTTACCAGCTGCCATTTGAATGATTTTTTCACGAAGAGTATTATCAGTGACTTTTTTCAGAAGTTCTAAGACATTGTCTGCAGTAATAGTAAACATGTTCATATCTTCGAATTGAGATTGTAGCTTGTAGAATTCAACATGTTCACAATGACAAATATCACTATGACATTTGCAAGCATCATTCGAATCTTGTTGAACCTTGTTAGAAGACTCAGGTTGATCATCCTCTGTTGCATACTTGTTTCAGAATCATCATGATCTGATTCGGAACCAGAAGTATATAAAAAACTATAAATCTTTTCTTGAATATCTTCATCCAGTTCCAAAGTCTTAAGCTTTTCAAGCCTACAATTTG
>JAJOOR010001741.1:0-43058 GCA_036250505.1 Solanum acaule
TAAAAAATATTTATACATGGAATGTATTGATTTCGGCATATGCCATGAATGGACAAGGGGAGGCTGCATTGCAGACTTTTGATAGGATGATTGTAGAAGACTTAAAGCCTGATCATGTTACTTTCCTCGGTGTTTTATGTGCTTGCTGTCACCAAGGTTTTGTGGAGGAAGGTAGAAGGCTGTTCTCAAGCATGATAAATCAGTTTGGATTGCAGCCAAAGATTGTGCATTATGGGTGTATGATTGATCTACTTGGACGTGGTGGGTTCTTGGATGAAGCTATGGAAATTATTCATTCTATGAAACTAAAGCCAGATGCAATAATATGGAGGACACTACTTGGTGCATGCAGATTTCATGGAAGAGAAGAACTTGGTGAATTTGCTTTCTGTAAGCTTCTGGAACTGGAACCAACTAACGGGGAAAACTATGTGTTAATATCAAATGTTCACACTCAAAAAAAGAAATGGATTGAAGTTGGAGAAGTTAGGGAGTTGATGGACAGCAGCGGAATAAAAAAGATTCCTGGATGCAGTTCAATTGAAATTGAAAATGCAGTTTATGAGTTTAAGGCATCTGATCCACTTAAAACAGGGAATGAGGAAATACATAAGATGTTGCAAGACATGAAAAATCAGCTGAAATTAGCTGGTTATGTGCCTGAAACAGAGATAGCTCTGTATGATATTAATGAAGAGGAAAAGGAGCATAATCTGATATACCACAGTGAAAAGCTAGCTCTTGCATTTGGGCTGCTACACTCATCTGATCCTACATTAAGGATAATGAAGAATTTAAGGATTTGTCAGGACTGCCACCAATTCTTTAAGCTTGCTTCAACAGTTTATAAAAGAAATATTGTTGTTAGAGATATAAAGCGCTTCCATCATTTCACTGGAGGTCTTTGTTCATGCAAAGATTATTGGTGATACTTAGTATATATATAGGTGATGATATAGGTGATGTTATGTCACACATTAGGGGAACTTACAGCACAGAGACCGGCAAATTTTCACTGAGGATGTCATGTCTCATTTGTTTAATTAAAACTATCAGCTTTTGTTTTTGAGTTTCAGGAAAAAGTGATCTGAGAGGCCTCAGAATCTGCCATCGGCTTGGGTAGTTATTTCTTATTTTGATGGATGGATGACTTGGGATATTTTAGTGTTCCCTGGTATACCAAACAACCTAGCACGACATGGATAAAATCCAGATACAGTTTATGGTTTTTGATACTGCTGTGCAAAACCTTTTGAGGCGATTGTGAACTTCTATTCTGTTTGGTAGTCATGTTGCCAATGTCTTCACAGTTTCTGGAGTTGGTTTGTTACTAGAAACCTATCTTGTGAAAGTTTAAGTCCTTGATATTTGAGAAATTTTCTAGGTTCCAAGGAGCTTTTTTCATTTTAGCTGTATGACTCTGCCAAAGGCCCTAAAGATTTCAGGAACTGCAGAATGTGTGCTTTGAAGGCTCTCAAGTGTCAGAGCCGACTTTTGTTTTTTTAGCTGTGCAAATCTGATGTCCTGACTGTTTGTCTTATCCATGATTCTAGGTAGTTATGGCATTATCTCAGTTAGAGGACTAATTTTCTAGTTTGTAGTACAGTTTCTTGAGCATATTAGCTGTTTTGTCAGGTGAGACACATTTTGGCATGCCTCATATGTGGATTGTGCACTCTCAGAACAATTCTAACAGAAGTTCACCTTCTAGACAACAATGATGTTGATGTAGAGTATCTAAATCTCTGCTGGCAAATGCGTACACCAAAGGTACATCACGTTCTACCCTAATTTTTATTTTCACATATTTATTGCTTCTTTTCATAAAATCTTCAGCTACAATTCTTGTATGACTGTTGAGGCAGAATATGTTATTGCCATCACAAATACATTGCTTCTTGACCTCTTCTTGAGCTAGCTTTGGCAGCCTGGTTTTGTTAGCCCATAAATCTGTCTGTGCCTATTATCCCTGAAATAATTAGCATTCACGGTGCAAGTCTTTCACTTGAGGAGCTATTTAAGTGCAGGAACATCCTTTAGTTTCATGAAACTGTTGTACCGTGCCTCATTTTCATTTAATTAGGTGACAAAGTATTGAGGAATGAAATTACAAATGATGCTAATCAGAACATAAATGTGAGGTCTTATAAATGGATTTCACTTCACATATCATACAATAATTTTTAGAGAATAGCCTTCAGCTATAATATTTAAATAAATGAAAACAAAATTTCTTTCATGAATATCATCATTAAAATGTCGAGCATTCAACCAGATACCTTTTTGACTTTTTGTATTTTCATAGGTAAGGATGAAGTCGAAAGTAATATATAGAAAGAAAAAAGAAATCCACTCTGATAGAAGCTAGTAAATACTAAATAGCTGGATAAATCTACTTCAGAAATAAATGAATTAAAATTGGTTGCACTCCATCTGTGTTTATGCTTTCAGATTCAAAAAGTCTCGGGACCAAGGTGAGCGAAGTGTGGACTTTGATAAGCTTCTTGTAGCATCTCACTGTCATCATATGAATCTCGATATGTATCCAAGTTTATATCTGCATTTCTTAGTACTGAAAGGCAGAGTTCTTTCCTCCATTCTTCTAAATGTGGGAATCCTATGTAGTCTGCATACTTGTCACAGTACTGCCAAAGAAAATCAGTCAAACACAACATTTAGTAGGTTTTCCTATTGCCGTGGCTTAAATGCTCAAGTCAACTTGTGACTATTGGTTTTTGAGCAACTTCGATAACTTTACCTCAAAATTAGCTAGATCATGGGTATTATGCTTTGGAATGCCATCAACTTCTCTTGAACGATAAAATTCCTTGATGGATTGCATCATCTCATCCCATGAGGGGAGTGTTCTTTTCCCAGACAGCAGCTGGGCAATCCATTTTGCTTGTGACTCGAAGAAAGGAAACCCTATGAGCTACATTATAAAAGAGAGAAGATCTATTAACTAACACTCCATCTCTTAAACATGGATACTGATCTATTTATGGACAGTAATCCAAAATAATGATAGAAGCTGTTTTCCAAGAATATAATTAGGACAAGCTATTTCTTAAATTTGAAATTAAGGCACAATGAATTATTGGAAGATTAATTGTAGTACAAATGTGTAGGGGTTAACAGTTGGGAAGTGGTTGTGGTGGGGTGGTAACTGGGAAATATCCCTTCATATTTAATTAGAGGTCGAAAGTTCAGGCCGGAGAATGGAACTGCCTTTGGTAGAGGGCGTTTTACTCCAAAGTGGAACTTCCTGGCACGAAACCTGATTAGTCAGGTCCCATAGTGGGGCCAAGCACCGGGGAAACTAAAAAGAAAAAAGTCAGGAAGTGGTTACCTTTCTGGGTATGCCAACGAAGGAGAGAGAGGGAGCAAGAGAAGGAGGGAAGGTGTGCTCATAAAGTGGGCCCACTCTATCATCATCAACTATTACCATTCCTTTGGTGTCAAGAAATGGAAAGGAGTAGGAGTACCTGTACAATGCAAAAAACAAACAAACAATTGGATTTGTCATTATTTGTTGCTGTAACAAGATTGTTTTCACTTTAAGACAAAACCATGTCTAAGAACTTCATAGTTCTGTCTCACTACTTCTGGTGAATCAAAGTATAAAAGTCAAATTATTTTTAAAATTTTTACTACACTTCAAAAATTATTTATATATATATGTGTGTGTGTGTTTAAGCTACATAAGACAAAATGAGTATTAGAATGTCTAGTAGATGGATGAAGTCCCCAAGCTGGTTAGAACATCACATGGGTATTATCTTCAGTCTCTGCTTTTAAGTTTTCTTTTTTACTAGCAAAGGCAAGTGCATGGGAATAGAGCATTTTACCCTGTACAGTATATGATAGTGTCTGCAACGATTGAAGTACCATCTACGAACAATACCCTCCCATCTTCATGTAATGAATCTATCTGCATTTTCATTCTAGATTAGTTATATTATCGAATATGAAAAATGTCTTGGGGTTTTCATGTTTCAGTTAACTGCATTGTCAATTTTTTTAATTTAACAAACCTGAGGATGAAGATGTAAATTTTGGTGCTTGGATATAACTTTTGACAATCCTTCAGAAACATCAAGAGATTTGGCACTGAGATGGATCTCCTTTGCCACATCTACAAGCTCAATTCCTATATCTTGACCACTTAGTGAGTTTCCAACCACCACAACTACCTGCTAAGTTAAAAATATTTAGCAAGTTGTACGGATAAGAGTTGAAGTTTGTTTCAAAACAAAGTTAACACTTCTTTAAGAGAACTTAGATGATATGGTGATGTGGTCCACTGTGGCAATTCTGGAATTTTGTTTTATTTTTTATTGGAATATATGACATGCACTGGAGTTCGAATTATGACATCATGAGATGTTATAGCTTATAAATCAATTATGTTTCTGGATCTTGCAACACAATTATTATTTGAAATAGAAAAAGTAAAAAAGACATCCTGTTGATTATCATTCATCTCTATGATTGTTGAGTAAAAAAGATCTTGCGCAAGGTAGGGGGGTAAGGTCTACCCTCCCCAAACCCCACTTATGGGGGCTAGTGAGGTTCCTGCTATGGTGAAGTGAAAATTACACTGGGTATGTTGTTGTCTGTGATTGTAGAGATTTTTGCATTACCTCATTCCAAAAGGGTTCTGGAACCCTGTAAATGTGGCTATGCATCTGCTTTCTTCTCCATGCATCCATTCCTTATCAAACGAAACAGATAAAAAAGGTTTTAGTGTCACTCTTATACTATTGGATAGAAAGAACAGAAGTAAATTACAAACTCTGCATTATGTGTTTATGCAAGTATATAATACATGCTGTAATTAACTTTGATAAAAAGGTCTTATGATTTTCTTATTCAACTTTACCTTGACATGACCTGACTATGAAGGAATTGATTTGATTGATAATGCTAGTTATAACTCTGGGATCTTTTTATTACACTACCAATGTAATTTAATCAACTCAGTAGATTAGTATTTTACTTTCCAGCTTGCCATATTAAGCTTGTTATGATGATCTGTTACCTGTTGTGTTAGATCAACTTAATTTGATGATATTCATTATCATTCTATCAATGTACAAAACTTAAACTCGAAAGATATGGAGATTTTGACAAACCTTTAATGTTGGGCAACCTTGGTTGAGAGTAATGACCAGTTGCAACAACCACAGCATCAAAGACTTCCTCCACCCGTTCCTCCGCTTCCTTCTCTTTGCTCTTCACAATCCATCTCAAGTCCTTGCCAAATTCAGGATAATCCAGCATCCCTACATACTCAACTGTAGTATTGAATCTTATCATCTCCCTTAGCCCAAAATATTCACAAAAATCTTGTAAATACAAGAGAAGCTCCTTATGGCCAGGAAATCTCCTTGGATCCCTCCCTTTCTTCACCACAAAAGGAAAATCAGTAAACCCCATGATCTCTCTTGGTGAAGTGAGCCTTAATGATGCATAAATACTGCTATGTACCTTTAGGACATTACTACTTCCTAAAGGATCTTCATGTTCAACTTTAGGTTGATATAGCCATTGCCCTCCCACCTCATGGTTTTGTTCAAAAACCACCACATTGTGTCCTTCCTTCCTCAGCTCCCTAGCTGCCACCAACCCCGACGGTCCGGCACCAATTATGCACACATTCTTGGACAAATTTCTCTCAGAAACCATGGTTAATATGAGGAAAATCTCCGTTGTGTTTTATGTTGTTGGAAGTTTGAAATGATTAGTGGGGAAGGGGGGGAGTATGTTGGGAATGAGAAAAAATGAGACTGATTAGCTATTATATATACTACTCCCTATCTTATCATAGAGAGTTTGCTTGGAAGGAGACATGTGACTAAATTATAGTACTAATAATACTTATTAATTTGGTTGGCGTATGTCTCCATGAAATTCCCATTTTGGAAAGAGAACTCTTGTCGCTCAGAATAATTAACCCTTTTCGTTTGATTTTTTTACGTGGTTAAATACCTACCCTATCCAGTGTTTACACCATACCGAACAAATTAACCTAAATCACATCTTGAAACTTAGAATAGATAGCACTTAACAACTATGCTTTGAGCGAGAGATATATGTCTTGCATTCATTGCTTTGATCTGAAGTCATAAACACACTGTACGATGCGGTGCGGATAAATATTTACTTCTTTTAAGTCTTCTTTAATTCTGAGCGATTAGTTCTACAAGTCTTCTACTTTAATTAAAAGAAAGAATTGTTTCGACATAATGTATGTCAGGGGAACTTAGCTTTAAGCTGAAGTCTCTCTTTGGATAACTTTCATCCAAAGATGCACAAAGCTACCAAAATAATTGGCCACTTGTATAGCTCTTAGCTGTCTTTTATGATTTCTACTAATAATCATCAGAGGCAAACCCAAAATTTGAAGACACTGGATAGTGGAATCGAACCATGATCTCACGGGTGATCAAGCCTGCTTGTACCAGTGGTATCAACCGCCTTTTATGTTTTTCATGAGGGCACTGTTAATTATTTTTAGTTTCTTCCAGTTTTTCAAAATAAATATACATATATATACATGATTTTTTAGTTAACGAGTGCACGTACATCACCTATACATATGGGTTCGCCTCTGTCTACTATATTACTGTTATTAATATGACGTGCATGGGGTGCGACCCACTTCTTTTGTTTTGGAAGTGATTTGATTTGGTGGTACAGTTTAAACATTCCTTAGAGTCTTTCTAAATTACACTATTAAGTTGGAGTAGTAGTTAACTAACACATCCACATATAATACTATTATAAATTATCAATGGTGTATTTGAGACGTTTTCAATGAGTATAGTACATCATAATAATAATATGTAGTACTAATTATTTCCTAGAACCCCTCGAGCCATGGGATATATAGCTCTACTGTGCCAGCTGCTACTATGGTCGTTTTGTTGGTTAGAATTATACAGATATTAGAATCTGAACTGTTTTTTGAGAAGTTTGTTGGTTTAATCGTTGGTTTAGTCAGAAGTTTTACCAAGAAAATTCAAAATATTGAATACGTGCATGATTTAATTAAGAGAATTTAACATTTACTATTATATGTTAAATAGATTGTTTTTATTGTCATCGTATCAACTTATTACTTTCATATTTAAACCTCTCAATTATATTTAATTTATAAAATTCTCTATAATAAGATCAACGAGAGAGAGAGAGAGAGAAAGTGTGTGTGATGCTTGACTTGAAATCTTGGACAAATAGATTGAAGTATACATTTAAAAGGACAAATTGATTAATTTATGCTTAACTTGGTTACACTAATAAACTTCTTAAGTATAATTACCTACGTGTAGGCCAGACTATATTTTAAGGCACTCAATTATCAGCTGTATTTGACTTGCTCACTAATTTTTTGACCCCCCCACACACACACACACATCATGGAAAGATTTTAAAATTAACTTTGCATGTTAGGGAGTGGTTGATTTTAGAAATAATAAACTATTACTTAAGCATATAAACATGAGAGTTAGATGCTAAACATAATTAGGCTATCATTGTTACTATATATAGGATCAAAGAAGAGAAGAATGATGGATAATGCGAGTCTTTTTGGGTCAGCATTTTGATTTCCCCTTTCTTGAAGCCAAGGGAACATATATAATCATGAGATTATGTTACCCATTCACCATGCACGTTTATGGGAGTACTCATGAATTTGGTTTGTTATTCGTTTTGGGGCCTAATTAATTTAAATTTATGTTGTGTATAGCCTCTTATTTGACATTTTTTTATTCTTTTATCAGAACTCAGATCGAGATTTCTAATTAAGAGTGAAAGAATTATATTCGATAATCTTTAATTAATTTATAGCTAGTGATAGTTCTTTTTGAGGTGCAATACAAGTATAAATGTATAATAGGAAAAGCATTGCTCATGTTTTACACTTAAATAAGTAGTGCTACTACTTGTAAATTATGAGTCACTTGCTTGAAAACTTTGGAGACAAACACCATTGGTCGAAATGATGTGGAAAAAGGCATTTATGGATGGTACCTTTTTTTAATATAATTTCAACACCAACTTTATTTCATAAGGACCACCTCATTGTTGAAACTTAAAAAGCAAGGTTTCAAAAAAGAAAAAAGATGAAACGTCAAAAAAAGTTTTTAAGTTTTCTCATGCAAATATGCAATTATTAAAGTCTCGAGCCTTGGAATTTAGTTTCTTTTATACTGTAGATGATACTTGGTACAATTATAAAAGTTTTAGAAATTTTTCTCCATGGACCCATAATAAAAGTAGTCTGCACAAATTTTGTAAATCTTTTCTTTCTTTTTTGTGACGTGGGATGTTAAAGTTGAGTTTCTTTTATTTTTTAACTTCTCCTTTTTTTATGTGATGGGGATGTTGTTATTCTAGTTTTATTTTTTGCTCTTTTGATTAGTTATTCATACATTTAGATAGAGTAACTGATTTTTTTTTTCAAAAAACTCCTCCTTGGGGGCGTTTCATTTTGCTTTCTTCTTGATTCGAATTCACAATCTCAAAATTGAAGGTAGAGGGGTGTCTATCTGTTGAGCAACCCTTTCTTGTCGATCAAGCAGCTGATTATTTTTTAAAAATCTTCATAGGTGCATTTCATTTTACTCTCTTTGTGACTCGAATTTACAACCTTAAAATTGGAGGATGGGTCGTGCTTATCACTTGAGCAACCCTCTCTTGTCATTGTTGACCGAGCAAATTAATTACTCGATTTTCAAATATATCTACTTTTAAGGTCTGCTATTTAAAATATAGCCAGCATTTGCAAAACTCCATATCAAAGAGCGGAACTAAGATACATTTGCAAAATAAGCCAATTTCTTATCCACCTAAACTCAGCCTTACTGCCAGTAAAAATTTGCAAAATGATGATGAATTGTTTTTAACAAAATAGCTGATTCAAACACTTCAAAATATACATTTATCTGCAATTAATGACTAATGTCATCTCTCAAGCGACAGTTTATTGAATACACACTTCATAATTATGTTGCTCAAATTCTTCAAAATTAAAATAATGCATCCAATATGATTGCGTCAATATTTTAACGGTTTTGCATAGAGGTGCTAATAGAAGGATTTGTTTAGTGATGAATTATTTTATGTGCGAAAAATACGTTTGGAGTCAACTCTTTAGGACCAATCGCAACCTATAATCCTAATAATCGTGATTTTTTTTGTTAGTATCAAAGCCTATCTATATGACTATATCTCATGCATTAATCACGCTTATTCTTACAAAAAAAAATATTTATCTATGAATTTTAAAAATCCCCTCTATCTATCTTATTGTTTTTTCTCTCCTCTTTTTGTTTTCTTTCTTTGCAATTTTAGAAATTCTGCTCCCTCAAAAAATTACCAACTAATTGTTACGAGTCCCTCTTTGGTTTTTCATTCCCAATTTATCAAAAAATAGGTATAATTTTCCAACAGAATTTTATTTTTTGTTGGTGTTAAATGGTTCTTGATTGTGTTCCTCAAAGATTTATCTCAAATTGAAGATGAAAATAATCCATGTTAATGAATTCTTCAATTCCTTTTGTCTGAATTTAGGTTTTGGTTTTGCTTCTTGATGTAATTTTTGAATTAATAATACAATCTAATTTTACAGGCTCGGGACGAACTCCATGTACCTTTTAAATTTAAATTCACTTTAAATAACAATTTCACTTTCCTTTATGCTGAATTTGTTGCAGAATAATGGAGATGACAATTGGGATGTGTATGATTTAGGAAGTAAACATATTAATAATTTTTTTATCAAAGGATATTATGGGTTGTTTTATTTATTGAAACGAAATGACATTTCTTTTTTTCATAAATTGGTGTTCCATACGTTTATATGTCACAACTTATTTATGTTAACTAAATTGTTGTCAAATATATATGTGCCAGATATATACGTCTTTATAATCATATACAATTTGTTAGTTATATCTTGATAAAAGTTCTCTAATTTGGATGCATTAATTTTTTAGGTAATTAGAATAACAGTGCATTTGGAGGAATATTCAGATGGAGGCAAAAGTGCAAACTGCAGAATAGGTACTTTCTTTTCATCCTTTTTACATTGTTCTTTGTTGTTCTGTAAATGCACAATAGCATATATCCTTCGAATCACCTTGATAACAGTAGGGGTTTATATATTAACACCTATGTTTCTCAGACTCTCCCAAAAATGTTGTTAAACCCATGTCGGATCCTTCAAAACTGCCCTACCTTGGAAGATTTGACAGGCACATGTCAAACGTTTTTGAAGAGTCTTGACCAACATAGATATTAACTATGTGGAACAAAATGGTTTATGTTTAATCATACAATAAGAGGATGGAAAACCATGAATGCCACCACTTGCTTTTTTTATCAGTATCAATTTTCTCACAGGTCCTTGTTATTTTTTCCACACTAGGATGCTGCATTTGTGAGTCGAGGTTTCAAAGGGTCTCTGCTTTTGATCAGTTTTTCTTGGTAAGTGCTCGAATTTAACAGTTGTGAAAACATAAAAGGAAACAAGCAATGTGAGATTCTATACTAAACCTCTCTGTATCTCATAATATATCTGCAGTGGTACTAATTTCATTGCTCTAAGCCTCTAACTCAAAATGGCTGAGATGGTTGTTGGCATACCTGCACATCTGGAGAAAATTGAGCGTGATGCTCGCTCTTTGAGAAGGAACTCAACTGGCAGCTTTGCCTTTCAAATTGCTAAATCCAAGGTCTTGTCGCGTTACCTGAGCGATCCAAAAGGTTCTTGCCATGATGCTTGCAAAGGTGCTGAACGTGATGATCAAACAACAATAGCAAGGACTTCCCTGCTGAGTAGAACAGTAGTAGCATCAGAAAAAATACCAGAACTGGCTACAACTGTACAGGTGCAGATAAGGAAGAAACCACTACGCTCGAGTAAGCTACCTGTGAATTTCAAGAGGCGTACAACTGGTAAATCCCAGAGACAGGAGATCCCAGCGTACACCAAAAGATTAGCTGTTTCTGTAAAACAGCGAAATGGTTTGAAGATGAAGTCTTTGCAGGAAAGTGCTAGTTCTATGTCCGGAATCTATAAGCTGAGGATAAGAGGATACAGCAACACTATCATACCAGGGGGATCATCAATTGCTCAGGATTCTCCGTTGGATGGTGCAACCGGCACACCAAACAAAGGAAGCAGGATGGACAAGAACACTGGGTCTTCTAAGTTGGGCAACAAGAAGGCTGTCGGAAAACCTGCAAACTTAGAGAAAATTGAGTATGAACTCAGTTATTTGAGAAGGAACTCAACTGGCAATTTAGGTATTGAAATGGGTGACTCCAAGGTCTTGCCACTTCATGTGAGTGTTCCAACAGGTTCTTCTGATGCTAGCAAAGATGGTGCGGAACTCAACTGTAAAACAAAGGCGAGGACTCACATGTCCAAAACATCTGTAACTACATCAGGAGAAAATTCAAAATTGGCTACAACTGTGAAGTGGCAGATACGGAAGAAACCACTACACTCAACTAAACTACCTGCAAATATCAGAAGGCTGCAAACATCCCATGGAAAGGAAATACAAGCATGCACCAAAAAATTAGCCGTTTCTGCAGGGCATCGAAGTGATTTGAAGCTGAAGCCTCTTGGAGAAAATGATTATTCTGTGTCAAGAAGCAACAAACTAAGCAGAAGAAGATACAGTGACAGTCTTATGACAGGGGTTTCGCTAACATTTCAGGGGTCTATATTGGATGATGCAACCACCAAAGCAAACACAGGAAGCAGGATGGATAAAGACACTGCATCTTATGAGTTGAGCAAGAAAAAGGATGTTGGCATGCCAATGAACCTGGACAAAATTGAGTCCGGAGTCGGCTCTTTGAGAAGGAACTCAACTGGAAGCTCGGGTATTGAAATAGGTGAATCCAAGGTCTTGTCATGTTCTCCGAGTGTTCCAACAGGTTCTCGCCAAGAAGTTCGCAAATACACAGTTGCAAGTGATCTTAAAAAGAAGGTGAGGACTCTCCAGCGCACAAGACCTGTAGCAGCATCAGGAGAAATCCCAGAAATGGCTAGAACTGTGAAGTTGCAGAGAGGGAAGAAACCATTAAGCTCAACCAAGCTCCCAAATTTCAAGAGCCAGACAACTTTTCGAACCCAGGGAAAGAAAATCCCAGCATCCACCAAAATAGCTGTCAAAAAAGGATCCTCCGGGTTGAGCAAGAAGAAGGATGCCATAACTATTTCCCACTCTACAAGAATTTCTGTGAAGAGGGTATCAGGCAAAAAGTTAAATAACAATTCCCCCGGAATGGTATCTCAACGCAATAAGCAGATTAGTCTTCCTGGTAAAACAGGCAAAGTGATTCATAAAGATGATCCAAACAAGGTATCTCATATGAATAATTTGACTAGCCTTGCACGAACGAAGAAAGTGCAACCAAGTCATCAAAGCTTTCCAAACAAAGCATCTCAACTTAGAAAATCGGCTAGTCTTAAACGAGGCAAGATGGAGCTAGGAAGTAACAGGAGTGTACCAAAGGGGACATTGTACATCAGAGAATCAAAGACAAAAATCCAGACCATACAGATCTCTCTGGAAAATCGGAAGGCCAGAGTCTCGCCTTTAGATAGGCATGGCCCAATAAGAGGAAAGAAACCGTCACCCCATCTCTCCCCATCATCTTCTCTACATTCTGATGACAGTAGCTCCAGAAAACATGGCAACAGGAAATCCTCCCTATCATCAACTTCCGCATGTGAGTCTGTTAATGGTGATGCAATATTCAGCAGTTCCAAGAAAAGTGGAACCACAAGCCCAAACCAAGATATAAAAGCTGGAAGGGATGCAATTTGCAGTCCTAAAAATCTCAAGTTCAGGAGAGGAAAATTAATTGATTATCAGTCTGAGAAACTCAGCCCAAGGAGACTAAAATTCAGGCCGCCCAAAATACTAGAGAACAACGGGAATGGAAGTGATCTTGTTAGAGGAAGAAGCTCTAGGAGATTTATTGCTTATGGAAAGTCAAATGCTGCTAAAGATGAAACTATGAGAGTTAATCTTCGACACCAATCTAGACGAGACAAAAAAGAGGCTCCAATCTTGTTCAACAATGTGATCGAAGAGACTGCAACCAAGCTTGAGGAGACCAGGAGAAGCAAGGTCCAGGCTTTGGTGGGTGCTTTTGAAACTGTAATCTCCCTTCAGGATCCAACATCCTCACCGCCAATTATTTCCAGATGATAACTATGTGCTTTGACAGAAAGAATCTGTAAATAATTTAATAGATAAATTGAGTTACGTAACTGAAGCAGTAGGTGCAGGATTTCAAGCACTACTCTTTCTGAATATATATATACTTCCTAACTGATTCTATATACTCCGTAAATGTCATTGTATGAGTGTAGTAGTGTAATTGTAAGTTATTTTTGTAATGTGACATAACATTTTACACTTCTGCACGTTAATCGTACTTGTGTATTCTCTGTCTTAAGACTATTGATCATAATTAAAACATCAATGTTTGTCCTCTGTTGTTGCAGTTTACAAGATAGCACTCATCTAACAACAGAATTTTATAGATATCAATGAATACTTATATCGCGGTAGATAGTATTATTAGTATCAGTAATGTTTTCTTACTCTTTAAACATCCTCCTAGAGTTGAACAATCAAGGAACATGAACTAGATTTTTCACTACATGATTGTTTGATGTCTCTAATGTATTATCTACAAACAAGAGAATAGGAACTGAGTTGTATCCAGATGAGCATTACTACATAACAAATACGGGGCACTTTACATAACCAAAACAAACGAGAACTAAAATAAGATGACGGAGAAACATGTTTTCCACCAGAGACTAATAAGAAGAAATTGCTCAAGTTAAGTATTCTAATTGATTTGGGTGCAAAATATCAGTTCGGCCAAAACAAAAGAGATAGAATTAGCTAGAACTTAATTATTCCAATAGGAGATTGTTATTTTTGGCTTTTCCATCCCATGTCCGGTACCACATTGGAGCTCCACTAATCTGGATTCCCCGCAGGGCCCATTTGGGGAAGCTCCCTACCAAGGATTTTTCCATTCGCATCGCAGAGTTTGAAATTGAACCCGAGACCTCTGGTGAAGGAGGAGAAGTCTCATGTACTGCACCATTTGATTTCCTCTCCCATTAGAGTTTTTGTTGTATAGAAAACCTAGAAGCAAGTATACAGGAGATGACAACTCACATTTTTGAGATCAAATTTCCAAATTTCAGCAACAACTGCCTTACTTTTCCTATCAAACTTACTTGATCAACAAAAAAAAATACTCACAAAAATGATCAAATTTCAGATCTAACTCTTCCCGGGCTTCCTCAGTTTCACTACGTGCTCTTTCTACCATTCCCAAACTTACGTGATTTCAAAAGAAATAAAGGTTTTAGGGGAGGAAGAAGACGAAAAATCTTACCAGTTATGACGAGAGGATTCCCGCGTCTGCAACAGAGGAGCAATTGTCTCAAACTTGGAATACATTTATTTTTAGTTGGCGTGAGGAAGGAGAAATTGGAGAGATGATTACAACTCCGTAAATTTAGATAATCTCGGGATTAAAATGTTAAAAGAAAATTCGTCCTTGAGAGAAAATGATCAAAATGTTGGTGTTAAAATATTTTTCTCCTTTTTATATGTTACTGTAATTGAAAATTTTTGAATTATGCATTTGTACTATTAAAAATAAAGTAAACTGCGTGTTACACACAAATATATATAACTTAAATTCAATTTGCATTAGATCAGATATTTAGGTGACAGTAATTCACAAGATCACCTAACTATAAATAATTAGTATCTAATAAAATCATGTTGTTATTGTTTTTACGGAAAAGGGTCAATATTATTCTTGAACTATTCGAAATAACTCATATATATCCTTTAATTATGTTTGAGATCAAAATTATCCTTGCCGTCTATGTTTTGGACCACAAATACCCTTAAAACGTTATTTTTGTCATTACAGTTGACATGACAGTCCACCCAGGCAGTCCAACATGGCAAAAATACCTTCCTCTCTATAATGTTGTTCTTCTTGTTCATCTCTATCACAAAAAGAAAATCAAAATAAATATTCATGAAACTTAAATAGAAAGCTTTAACTCAAAAGAAAACTTCGAAAAAATAAATTATTCAACTCGCTATAAAATAGGCAACTTAAGTCTTTAAAACATTTAAGAAAATAAATGATACAAACTTCTCAACTATAGTGACTATCTATGAAGCCTCTAACTGTTAAAGATGAAAGTCGAGACAAGACCCACGACATCCTGACTAAACTGAAAAGTAAATGAAACCCTCCGAAAACAAGGTGGCTCACCATAGCTAACTCAAACTCCCGGATGTATCAACGAATCTCCTGTTGATGATCCCGAATACCTGTGTCTGTATCATGAAAAGATGTAGGCCAAATGGCTCAGTACGTGAAATGTACGAGCATGTAAGGGGAATTCTAAAACATAAACATAAGCTTGAAACTTGATAAAAAGGAAACATACTTACCTCTTCTCAAACTTACTCAACTCAAGGAATACTCAAAGATACTCAAAACTACTTAAACTTACTCAACTCAGAAATACTCAAGGATAAGATACTCAACTCAGAGATTAGATACTCAACTCAATATAAAGCAACAATAAAAGATGCAATCTATATGGAAAGCTGTAAAACTGTAGATAACAACTCAATGTATTGAGAAAAAATACAATAATACTCAGTATGTTTATACAAATACAATATAATTATGTGGGAGATTCTCTAACCGACAACCATCACTATGAACTTAAATGGTGATACAACATCTTTACCATCACGTTGCCAGACTGTCCTATACTTTGTCGTCATATAAAACTACTTAACTTAGTGGCCACTAGCTTAACTTATGTGATCATCTAAAAAGTATGACCCATTAATACCCATGATGGCTACATGGTTTATGAAGACTTGAGTTAATATGAACTTGCATCCCCATATCGATGCTCAATACTACTCCCAAAAATATACTTAGCTCATATGTTTTTAAAACAACTTATTTCTTTGGTTTGAGATAATTACTCAAAACTTAGCTTAAAAGCTCTCTTGAAATCGATGTTCCCTTTCTTGCTCAAAATGTGAAAACATTTTTAAACTTCTTGGGAATACTTAGTTCCCATATACTTCTTTGAAGAAATGAAACTTCAAATCTTTACTCTTTGCTTAACGTAAACTTAAGTCTTAAAACAAAGTTAAAACATTTGTAAAAGACTTCTTAAAATATGGTTCATGCCGAATTATGGACATGAATGACTCAATGCAAGGTTTTCACTAACCATAGATCGAACTCAATACTTGGAATTCAGGAACTTAAATAATACTACTCACTTCAAGAATGCTCAACTCAGAAGGTTTATGCGGAATTTATGAGCATGAACTACTCAACTCAAGGACTCAAAGATACTTCTCGTTTCAAGACTGCTCGACTTATAAGGTTCATGCGGAATTATGGACATGAATAACCCAACTCAAGGACTTCATGGGTAACATGTAATAGTCCCATGATTAGGAATGTAATCTCAAAGGGGTTAGAAACTCAATACTTAAGACTTAAGACATGGAGATATTACTCATCTCATAGATACTCAACTTATGGAGTTCATGCAGAATTTATGGGCATGAACGACTTGACTCGTAGGTCTACATAACATTATGGAACTCATGATACAACTCTTATCATTCTCATACTTTCTCAAAATTTAACTCAAATCAATTATGGATCTCAAAGGATTCACAATTGAACTCAAAACTTTTGGAACTCTACTCTTAACTCTCTCTTGAATGTGAATTATGAATTCAAGAGTTATGGTTCATGCTATGAAAGATCTCATGATGACAAAGTAGACTCATGAATACATTCTCCTCATTCTCATACTCACTTGCTCGAGTCTTGAAACAAGTTACTAGAAGTTGTAGAAGACTCCACAAAAGGACTCAAATTGACTTTCTTAGAATGTTCAAAATAATTCTCAAAACTTAACTCTCAACTCTACCTTGAATTTGAATTATGATTTCAGGGTTATGATCATGTTATGAATGATTTCTAGGTGTTTAGAATCAAAGGGGAGTAAAGGTACCCTTTGAAAAAACTCAAACGGACGAAACGATGAAGAACGGGTGGGAACAGGCGACCCTGGCGCTCTGAATGACGTGGAGCGCCAGCCCCTAACAGTCAGAGAAGTGGTTGGGGCGCTCTGGTTGGTGTGACACACCAGGCCCCAACCCAGAAAACTTCAACGACTTTCTTTGCTCGTTTTCTCACCCTAACTCGCCTAGAATCGAACGGTTTCTTCCCCAATTACTTGGATTCGATTACTTAACATAATTACACTCTAATCTACTCAAAACAACACTCAAATTACTAAATTTCATCTCAAGAAATCATCAAAACCCCAATATAACAAGATTTAGAATGAACTTCAAGAACACCTATCAAGAACTCTAATCCTTCAACTTTAAGAACAAAATTGCGCTAAAAATAACATGATTGGCGTGTGGGTGAACAAACCCAACACTATGGAAACTTACATACCTCTTAGGTATTAAATCCATGCCGAAAATCTGCAACAAATCGCAAGACTCTCGACGAACGCTTTGATCATCTCCTCTTTTTTTCTTTATTCTGAACTCTCAACTAAAATCCTAGGCAAATTTTAGGATTATAAAACTAAACCTAATAGGATTAGACCCTTAAAACCTTACTAAAAATGAATTAAATCTGATTGGGTAAGGAAAAGACCAAAATACCCCTCACTATTTTCGGCTAACTTTCCTTAACTGGACAGCCTAACTTAAAAAGGCCATATCTCACTCATTCGAACTCGAAACTTAGAAAACTCGGTGGCGTTGGAAAGATAATTCAAAGAGCTTTCCTAAGGTATCTTGTAGCACACCTAAATAATCATGTGCTAGGAGTTATGATCGTTTGAAGTTGATCCAAAACTCATACTTAGTTTAACTGGCAAAATTTCAGTTTTTTTTCTATTTCCAATTTAGTTCTTTTTCAAACTCAAGGTGCTACATCTAGTGAACTTAACACTTAAGAAATTTTAATTCCTCGATAAAATCCTACTCACAACAAAGGATGGTTCAAGTCTTAGCTCAAATTTTTTCTGGGGTGTTACAGTTATTGTTTGAGTTGTTATTCGAACTTTGGAACTCCAATTTTAAAGTGTGCTAAAGTTTGTTTGAGGTTGTAATTGCATGTTGAAGGATCGGGTTCATTATTTGGGATTTGGGGTCATAGATTCACAAAATCGATTTTAAATTTTCAAGCTTTTAATAACTCTTTCATATATTTTTTGGGATTTCAACTCAAATCTTCAAACTAAAAAATCAGCTGTTAAATGTCAATTTCCAGCTTCAATTGCAATATCCAAGCAATTTTTAGTAACATTCAGTTAAATCTCTTCAAATTTTTGCACTTCAAAAACCCAACAAAGGCTAGAAATTTTTCACTAACAAGCTTTCAAATGAGTAGCTATTTTCGAGTTTCAACACAAAAAGAATGACTTCCAAGAGTTTTTCAACATCTTTCAACCTTGAGAATGAAATTTTCAGCCTCAAATTCGATGTCATCAAAACCCAAACAATGAACTCGATCATTCAACACACAACTACTATCTCAAACGAACTTCAGCGCACTTCAAAATTGGAATTTCAAAGTCCGAACAATAACTCAAACAAGAACAATGAAAGAACTTTTTTTTATTTTTTTAAAAATAAAATAAAATTGTGATAGAGATGAACAAGGAAGAACAACGTAATTGAGGGGGAGGGATTTTTGCCATGTTGGACTGCCTATATGGACTGCCATGTCAGCATATATGGCAAAAATTACGTTTTATGGGTATTTGTGATCCAAAACATAGACGGCAAGGGTAGTTTTGATCCCAAACATAAATTAAGAGTATATATGAGTTATTTCTAATAGTTCGAGGGTAATTTTAACCATTTTCCGTTGTTTTAATAGGGTCATTAAACTTTGCATATATTGTTTCAAAAGTCATAGTTTGACTACACAATATGACATAACATTTTATTTAATTCATATGAACTTTTTTTCTCAGTTCACATGGCAATAAAGCATAACATGACCCAACACTAATTCATAATTCAAATTAACCCTATTCACTTCGACCTGGCCCAGCCCCATTGATCCTCTAATATAAAGAGATATTGAATCACTAAATTCATAAAATGTTTTTTTTTATGAATTTTTTTTTTTTTAAAAATAAAAATTCTTTGATCTTTAGTAAGTAAATAAAAAAAATAATATTACAAAAATATTTTTATTAATAGGGAAAAAGGTCTAAAATATATCCGAACTTTGACCGAAATTGTTGTAACGATACCACACTTTGGAAATGACATTTTATCACCCTGCACTATTTAATAGTGAATTTTAAAGGTATATATGTGCCCACATGGACATCATAAATATTGCATAATTATAAATAGTAACGTGTCCACGTGGGCACATATATACCTTTAAAATACACTATTAAATAGTGCAAGGGACAAAAGGTTCTCCATAAAATTTGGTATCGTAACAACAATTTCGGCCAAAATTAGAGTATTTTTCAGATCTTTTTCCCTTATTAATAAGTAGAAAAATGCCCAGCATTTGGAAAGAGGCATAAGCTTAAAATGTCACTTACAGTAACTTCTCCTCCTTATTCGCATTTGGAAAGTTATTCTTCTGATTTTTAATGAATTGATTTTTCTTAAGAAACTACTTTTCTCAAATACATTGAGTAACCCAGCATGAAAAAATTGAAAAATAGTTTTCTTTATACATTACACATTTTCACCTTAAATTTAGAAAAAGATTGCTTTAATTTTAAGATTTAGACTTGTAACCTTTTAATTACACAATGATAACTTTTACTACTTCCTCAGTCCACTTTTTTTTGTCATGTTGCGTTTTTCAAAAGTCAATTTGACTTATTTTCAAAGTTAAATTAGATTACATTATTCAAAAACTACACGAAAAGTACTATAAATTACATTTTTTTGTATATCAATTTGATAAAAAATATATCGTAAAATGTTTGTCAAAATTTCTTATCGTTTGACTCTAAAAAAGGAAATCATGACAATTAAAAGTGGATGGACGTAGTACTAATTAGCCAAAATACAAATTGGAGGGTCAGTGAGGTGGGGTTGAGTCTAAGTGAATAGGGTTATGGCCTTATGGGTTAGGATTGAGTCATGCCAAATCGTGGTTTACTGTCACGTGGGCTAAGAAAAGAAAAGATCTACTTAAACTAAATAGACATTTTTTAAATTTTTTGAAAATTCCAGGGAAATTCACAATCTTTTTTCTTCGAATGAGCAGTCTCTAGTGAGCGTTTTGTGGTAACCTACTCACTTTGCAATAGCTCATAAACTACAAAAATGTGTTATGTCATATTTTATTGGAAAAATATTAATAAGATGACTTTTTGAAAAGATATAGATAAAATTGAATAATCTTCTTATATTAAAAAAAAAATGACTTTATTGTATAATAACCCATAGAGAAAAAACATGACATGAAGCCTTTTAGAAAAAAATCTAAAAATTTGAATGAGATGAGTCGTGCAATTCTTCCTGGTATGGAAGGTTAATTAAAACATTATAGAGATGGAGTCGCTCTCAATAAGGATAGAATTTTCCTTTCAAAATACAATTCAATCATTTGTATTAATTAATAATATAATTAGGTCCAGCCTGTTGACAAAGATGCAAATGGTCCAAATTTAACAATGGCCTCAACTTCAACTTCATCATCATTTATTATTTTATTTTTTATGATTGTGGTGTCGTATCAGTTTTTGTGCACCTTAATTAGTTCACTCTTGAGTAATGTCAACATATCCTACCTATTACAAGGCCCACAAGGGGCTGGGTGGTCCAGGTTTGAGTCATGATCAAACATGACCCTTGTTTGTGGACTTAGTTAAGAAATAAAGCTGTGTCTTTGCTATCGGCTATAACTTTTGGCATAATGATAAGGGTTTGATTCTAACAAGTGGTATCAGAATCAAGGTCGTAGTTCGATTCCCAAGAATAATATTCAGCATGAGGCTGGTGTTGAGTAATGTCACCATCTTGCCTATGACAAGGTCCACGAGGATTTGGATGGCCTGGATCGTAGTCATGATTGAACATGACGCTTGCTTGATGAACTTAATTAAAAAACAAAATTGTGTTTTTGCTATCGTTCACGTAACCATCCTTGAATTTAACTTATCACCATTTGTCATTTCTAGATAGTCGTATCAAGTCATCATGACAAGGCTGCTTCTTGTACGTAGAACCCACAAAAAATCTTTGTAATTAAAATTAGGATCAATACCACTGGTCCTTTTTTTTTTTTTTAACCCCAGGATAACCTGCAGCCGCTACAACCTCTGTCACTGTGTAATAGCTTGCAAACCACACATGAAATGTTAAACCGCACTAGACAAGTCCTATGCGACAGGCTCGACTCAGAAGGCATTGAGGAGGGATCGATCACGGGTCATCCGTGTGGATAACCACCCTCCAAACCAACTGAGTCATCCCGAAGGACGTGGTCCTCTTTTTTATTATTTCTTTTCTTGGTCTTTTTACATATTATACTATTAGTGTTGAAAAAAAAATATTCCACCGATAATATAGGTTAAGGGTTTACAGAAAATATGGCATCTCCTTGAGGATATCTAAACTGTGAGCAAAGCAAATTTATCATTTCGTTTCAACATCGATGATACAAGTCGTGTTTACTGGGAATCTTATTCTACTATGAAAAACTCCATAAATCTTCTACATTACTCCTGTTCCATTTTATGTGAGGTAGTTTGACTCGGCACAGAGTTTAAGAAAGAAATGAATACTTTTAAAACTTGTGGTCCAGGATAAATGATAGAAATTTATGTGATTGTAATTCATTTCATTAGGGGTAAAGTAGATATTTTATAGTTAAATTGTTACCTAATATAAAAATGTGTCATTCTTTTTGAAACTAACTAAAAAGAAAGTAAATCACATAAATTAGGACAGAGGGAGTAGTATTTTACGATTCAATACTATAGTGGAAAACTGAAAAAAAATAAAAATTCATATGGTTTGATTTCGACCTATCTTAATTACCCTGACATAATTCAAAAGTCGCAGATCTCGTTCTCAAAATTAAATACTATGCTTGGGTGGTACGAAGGAGTCATACGTATATCGAAGTTCAAGATGTTAATGCAAATTATGTACTTCGTCCGGCTCTGCTCATTTGCACTTGTCTATTTCGAATTTTACATATCTCTTAAAAATAATGATTGATATGAGTACCTTATATTATAATATTAATATTAGTTGATGTTTAGTACTATTAGATATTGAAAAATGATTTGGGAAATAAATAATTATGTGAACGGAGGAAGTATTGCATTAATAGAAGCGAGCCGTAATTTTAATTTTATAACAAAGAATTCAAGTGTATTACAAGATTCTACAATTACATATTTGAATATTATTTTTTTTACAAACTTCTTAATATAAACACATTATGTGAGCTAATATTACTGATTTACTGGATTCAACCTAATCCGTACCAAGCTTCTAACTCCACCCCTAATTACACAAGTAGAAGCATACTCCCTATCATAAATATTGAAGTAATGATTGGTTAAAAAGTTAATGATAGAACATATATCCCAAAATGGATAGTGAAACACATAGATTGGAATGGAAAAAGTATTAAGTCTTTTAAAATATCTTTAAAAGGATGTACATATGACAATTCGAGTTAAACGGGACATTGTCAATGAACTAGTCAATCAAGAGTAACGTTTGCATTAATTAAATTTGATATATACTTGTGATTGATTATAAATAAATAATAAATAGAAAAACGTCGTGGACTCGTGGAGAAACTCTTCTGGTTATTCAAAATTGTGAAGACCCATTTCGTACAACTGATTCAGAGGTCATTTTGGATGCAGAATGAGATAATAAAAATATCATATTGATCGAGACAACTAATCGCGTCATTTTGATATAAATAATCTCAAAACTAACAAATAAATATACATCCGTAACCAAACACAAATAATTCCTTGATAGGTCCTACCCAACACGATTTCAAAATAGTCGAACTCCAATATGGTAAAAAATAAAATAAAAATTCATGATTATTATTTTTAAACCACCAACTAAACGTGAAATAAAATAAATGTGTTGATGTTTTAGTTGAGAATGACCTTCACCAAACTCATTTAAGAATAGCTTCTTTTCTCGCTTAACAAATCAACTTTAACTAAAGTTTGTGTCGGCACAGTATAATTCTGAAACATTTATTTCTTTTTATTTTTGATTTACTTAGTAATATTAATTAGAATATGCACTTACGTGTTATTTTTTTAGTATAACAAATCTAATTGTCTCAACTCTCAAGGAATTTCAACAATCATTTCATTTTCATAAGAGTAATAATATATCATATAATTTCCTTTTTTTAAAATACTGTAATGTTTGTTTCTCATGTGCATGAAAAAAAAACTCATTTATATATCCAAAAGGTAATAATTCCATGTTCAAATAGTAAATCCGTAAGCGAATCAGTCGATATGAACGATCCACAATCCAAATTTAATATTGAAGAAATTCAATTGCTTCAATAAAATATATATGTCCAAAGTTTATACAACTACATATTAATTCATATAGAAACAATATAAGTAAAAATTATAGAATTTTAAAAAAAAAAACTTTCAGTTTCTATTCTGTTTGGTCTCCCTGGTTCAACTTGCTGCCTGTTATCTGTGTAGATTGATTAGCTAATTGTTGCCGATACAAAGCTGCCATGTTGTTGAAGAACTCCATGTCCATCGACTGTTCGTCGTCGTAACAAAAAACAAATGTAAAACAAAAGTATAGTACTAGTAAATTAACATGTAAAGATTTTTTACATTAAACGTGTTGTAACAGATTGTTTGTCATATTTTTTACTCTATACGTTTTAATTGACGTAATAGTGTATAGAAGTTAAACTCTAATTTGAAACAAGCATAAATTGCTTACTTGAGGTAGAAAGGCGCTATAGGGGTTAGTAAAAGGGGTGGAATTGGTGGTAGTACTGGTGGTGGCAGGGCTAACAGAATTAGCCGGGTTAGCCGGGGCTGCAGGCAGCGCGAAGGCTCCTGGTGGGGTGAATGGAATATTGATAGGAACAGTAGTCATTTGATTTGGATGAGTTGTGGCAGAGGCGGCGGCAGCAGCAGCGCGAGCTAAAGCAGTCATGTCAAACATTCCCATGCCCATGCCAAGACCAACGCCCACGCCCATTCTTGCTAGTAACGACATTTGAATATGTTGATGCATTCCAAGAGGCATCATCATTTGTGGTGTCATGTTTCTTGGAGTACTGCTCATCAATTGAACTTGTGCTTGTAACTGCTTTAAGTAATCTATCACTTCATCAAGCATTGATGCTTTATCTGTCTGCAAAATTTCAGCATTAATCGTAGGCTCGTAACTGTTGTATCTGACTTTGTGCATGATGAATGAATGTTCATCATTTAGAGGAAAGTTGATTATTTTTGTTATGTTAAAACGTTGATAAAACACACCTTACTTGCATTTGGTACCAATCTCTGTAGAGCTTTCATCCTTTGGTTAATTCTGTCTCGACGTCTCTGTACCAAATAATAAAACAGCACAACACATACTATTAGTTACTACTACACTAGTTAGCTAGTAGTCACAGAACCAGGACTTTTACTAAAGGGATTACCACATATCGATATATATAAAGAAAATAAAAAAAATTGATACTCTACAATATGTCTATCTTCTTATCTGGTGAAAATGATATTTTTGGCAGAACTAAAATGCAAATTGTACCCGCTCTGACTGGTTATGAACAGCTGCTGCTCGGCTGCGTCTTGATGAGTTGGACCTTTTTGTTTCATCTTCTTCCTCCTTGTTTTCCTGTTAAAATCAATTCAACATGACATATTTTCTAAACATAGAGGAAACCAAACTCGTTTGTAGTAGCTAGTTTAGTCTTATTTTCTCTATGAAAGACAAAATCTTTAACTGATGTACCATGTATTCTTACGTATATGGGGGCGTATACGTAGTTATAACACTAGTTAAAATCTGTTTTAAGAAAGAATAAACGTACCGAACCACCACCATGACAAGCAGAATCCTCATCACAAGTGGTTTTATACTTGATGCTACGCGAAGATTCGTCAAAGGAAGGCCATGTAACCATGGTGGTATCATTCTCCCTATAGAAGGTAGCGCTGGCACTTGCACACGCGCTACCTTCTGCATACTCATGATCTTCAGCTCCACCATATTGAGGGTCAGATTCTGATGGTCTCATCCTCTTTTTTGCCAAAACTGTTGCTCGAGGAGGCGCCATTTGTTGTGAACTCTCGCCCCATTTTCCTCCACAATACAGCACCCTAGTTTTCAGATCTTGATCTTCATTTTGGTCATAATTTTGATGTATTGAAGTCTGATTCTTCGCGTGGTGAATGGCTTGATGCACGATGGACTCTAATGTATCCCCGGTTCTTCCCAGTGTCTGTTTTGCTTGTGAAATGGAAAGGATGCCCCCTAGTCCATGCATTCCTAACTGCCCCTTTTCCCATGTCAACTCTGCAACTTCTTCACACTTACTAGACCTGAATTTTTCGATAAAATTAAGCATACGAAATCACCATCATCAGGAAAATCTAGCAATATTGCTCGTAATATTTCAAGAAGAGAATAAGTTCAAATTAAATAAAGTAGAAAACTTGAAATGGACTATATAACACACGTATCGAACCAGTGAAGGCAGCTCACTCTTATATAGATCACGATAAGAAAAGCAGAACAAACATGATTCAAGAAAAGAGTCGTACATGGGCAAAAGATGATTCATTTGAATCTGCTGGTTATGTACGTGAGGATATTTGTTAGCTTCTTCGGCTTCTACGACATGTTCTCGTCTTTGATACCTTGGATTCCAAGTTGGTACCGTACAATGACTCATGATGATTAATATGATTATTGAGTAATCTATTCCTTTTCTCTGTTCCCGAATGTTGAACTCTGCTTCTTCTCTGTTTTATATACTAAAAATTAATTATTCTTATTGCTTTCTGGTCCCCTTTTTGAATATGACTAATTATATACTGAAACACACAGCAAGAAAGCCTGGATTTCAAATGGATATCTCTTCATTTATATGTAGTTTCTTCTTACCTTCATTCCAATTAAGATTTGTTGAAGTTAGGTGGGGTTACAAGCACTCAATGCATTTAGATTTCTAGTGTTTCACTGTTTTTGGACCTACATAAATAGTACCAATACTATTCCTCCACCACAAACTTTTAGAAGGCGGGATCCATCGAAATTAAATGTCTGAACAACAACCTGCTAGGATGGGGCCTTAAAATTTGAGAGATGCCCTCAATATCAGAGATAATAACGGATGGTCACTCAATTATGAACTTTTTTGACCGAAAGTCGCTCAACTTTGGTTTTTATATGTATGACTTTTGGGTTAAAAATCAAGTTGAGTGATTTTCTGGAGAGTTTGTTAACGCGATATTCCTTAAGGAAAGATGATTCAAAATCTGTTTTCTTAAGCCTGAATTTAGTTCCTATCATATTAACTGGTGCGTAATGCAATCAAAATTGATAGCGTTATGCACCAACATAAATAGATTTCATAAGTGCTATTGCATTTGTTTAATTCTTACTGCAGCAAGTAGATAATGAGAGTAATTTGATATATTCAGTTAAATGGCCTTAAACTTCCACGAGAGAAACATAGATGGAAAACTATTTTTGTTAAAGAGTTATGGTGGTTGGCCTTAAACTATTTACAGCAATACAAAATATCATTCATTTTGGACCACAAGTTTTAAAAGTTTTCCTTTTTTTCTTAAACTCCGTGTCGAGTCAAACTACCTCACATAAAATGGGACGGAGAGAGTATTACAAGATTTAAAAGTTTTTTTTTTTTTTGAATGTTGTGTCAAGTCAAAATAGGACAAACAAATTGAAACACAATAGTGATGGCTGTCGATTTTGAATGCTTTGACCTGTGACCAACAAACATATATCCAAATAAGTTGACTATAGTATATTTTACTGAAGCTTCAATCATTTATATGTCATGTCCATCCCATACTTAGGTCCAATACATGGCCGGCTACTGGGGTTGAAGCAACTAACGCATGGGTTTTAGGTCCCAAAATATTGGAGAACCCATTTTTCAATTAATTTCTTAGAATTCTGTGCACGATATTTGTATTAGGGTCTTTGATAAATTTGAATTTGTAAGATTATTTTTATTTAAGAACTCTACTTTGATACCTCTGATTAAGGTACACTGCAACAAATAAAGGATTTTGCGGTAATTATATATCTATAGTTATGTCTTGTCGCTCTCCTCACTGATTTCCAAAGGATGTAAAGATCTCAGCATATTCAATTGAGATTTCTTTGTCAGTATTTATTTATTTTGACAATTGTGCTACATGTCCGGGCTAGCTTGTGCACAATTATTCTGTCATATACATGTTACCACCCACCAGTACAAATACCAAAAGTATCAGGTAACTCTGATCACCTAAACTTCGGCAAATAGTAACGTGTAGAAAGTAACTGAAATTCCTTTACAAAGGGTGTTTTATATTACATGTATTAAATCATTTGCCAGTTTAGACACCATGAAGAAACAGAGACACTCTGTAAAAATAAAGCAGCATCCATCCTTGTGGCTAAAACTTGTCAAGTAAATTGGCAGCATTTTGTCATCAAGTGCAAGGTTGGCTGATAATTTCATAGTTATGAATCCTGCCTACTTAGGTTGGTCCCCTGTTCCCTACTACAATTGTCATTCTGCAACATGTTCATGCATCACATACCAGTCGCGTCTGAACAGATAAATTTGTGATGTTTTTGGATACAAAACTGAATATTTCAACAATTTTGTGCGTGTGCTTAGGTTTGTATGTCTCGTCATGGTGGGCACCTCGTAATTAATTTTTTTTGTTTTCACATTTTCTGAGTGTTTCCAGTCATGTTCCTTGGATTTGTATGAGAAAGATTCTTATCTCTGTTCTCCATATGATCCATACTCCATAGTTCAATGAAAGATGTCATCAGTCTTATTAGAGATGATTCGGGGTTTGCATTGAGACTCCACTTTGTGTAATTGGACTGGATATATCATACAATTGTTAAAGATATACTCCAGTTCAACTTTTACTCGAACGAATAATGAGGGTATCCTTCACCAGATGAGATTATTGAACTTCTTGTCGCTACCATGCAAATTCATACTAGTACTGTTACTAAATCTCATATATACTACACCATTTTTGTCTAATTGACGAATAGTAGTGACATTTTTTGTGGGAAAAACGATCTTTAACATCTCAAAAAGAAGTGCATGTCTAAATTCGTAAGATATCCAAGTTTGATTTAACTGGTATGCCACATGTTAGAGGATCGTCAATAGACAAAAAATGGGCCTAGATGTGGACTCTGCATCCCTCATTAGAATACACACTCTATCAACTGAGAGTGACAAGTTTAGAGCATTGGATGTAGTTAACAATTCAACCAAATGAATGCCAACGATCGCTAATAGATTTATTTCGCGTGTCGGATGAAGCCCAATAATAAAACTGTTTACAAAGTTCATAATTTCACTTGGCACAACCTTAGAATCTTCTTAGACTACATGTATCTGATGGAGTGAAATTCTTGTTTGCAAATTGTTCAGTGGCAGGGGAGTTGTAGTATAGTTTATAATGTCTTTATCAGGTAAAATTGGCTAAAACTGCAATGATTTTCCTGTTTATGAAATTAAAGTTGAAACCTATCCAACTCATCCCGTTGTTTGGGTTCAGCCCATTTAAAATTGGGCTCCAAACCAAGAAATTTCTCGGGAAGGGCTAGGGCCCTGCGAGACTGTTATTTAATATTGGAAAAATTATAGAAATCTCACTTTTTAGTTTACTTATTACCATTATCCCCTATAAGTTTTACAAATCTCCAAAATTCCTTATTTTCGCGCATCAAATTAGTGTATCTCGCGCATCAGATTAGTATATCATGTATAAAATGTACATCAGATTAGTGTATCATGTATAAAATGTAATGTATCTTACTTAACGATTAATGTATCTCGCGCATCAAATTAATGTATCAACACTTATATTATTATATCTGTTTGAGGGATTTCTGTAATTATAAACTTTTAAGGGATAAATTGTAATTTTACCTTAAAAGTATGTGATTTCTGTAATTTGCCCTTTAATATTTGTTCTTGTTTTTACATATCTTTAAAAAAAATAGGCTTGTTTTGTAATTTTGTATTATTTTTTTTTGGAAAACTACACAATTTGGACTCATTAGACAAAGTATTTGCCCAAAGTGGACTCAAACCAATATATGTTTATCCTGATTGGATCCACGACCCAAACTATTTACCCGACTGCTCCCTTGTTCTATTCACTGAACCACTGCTTCTTCATCCTTAATATCATTAGAGTATATATACTCTGATGGTATCAATATATACTTTGATGATATCAAATAGTAATTGAACATTTTTTTTACTGAAACACTGCATGTTCCTCTTTGATGCTATCAGAGTGTATATATAAATATATATATATATATATATATAAATACTATCTTAAAAGCATGAACTCCTAAACTGAATGTTAAATTACTATAATACCCCTAATTAAAAATACTCAATTTATTTTATTTATTAATTTCATTATTTGAATTATATTAAAAGTAGATACCCTTTCATATTAAAGAGGTTGATTTTTTCAAAGAGTTGTGACTTTATTGATGGGTTTTGACATTTTCGATGAGTTGTGACTTTTCTGAAGGGTTGTGATTTTTTCAAAGGGTTGTGACTTTTCCAAGGGGTTGTGCCTTTTTCGATGAGTCGTGACTTTTCCAATGAGCAGTGACTTTTTTGAAAGGTTGTAACTTTTCTGATAAGGCACAATTAGCACCTGTTCATACTACTATTTGTTAACTATAGATAGAGGGGTTTCCTCTCACTTTTAAACTACGATTTTTTTAAAAGTTTTCTACTCTTCTTCTTCTTAAAAAATCTCAGGGTTATTTGCAACAATTGATTAAGTTCAAAGTTCAACGAAATTCGAGGTACCACACAAGAAAAAGTTGGTGAACAAATTGTAGAAAATCATTTATAAATTCACACTCGTATTTTTTCTTACGATTTCCATGAGTTAACAATGACGAAAAGTTGTGGGAAAGACAATAGTAATAAACAAATATGAAAAAAGTCACATGATTTGGGTAAGATATTTCTTTTTTGTTTTTTTATTTTTTTTACCCTCAAATGAATGAGTTTCTTTCTAATTTTGCTAAAACAACGGGCGTCAATGTAATCTATTGAATCATTAGTTTTGATGTTAATTCCACTATTTAAAAAATAGATTTTCACTTTACTTATAATATGATAATATAGTCATGATAATAATTATTTTTTAATAGATATGTAAGTAAAAATGAACGGAGAAAGTAAAGTGTTGGTGGCATGAGATTTTAATCAAATGGAACACTATAGTGAATATAGCATGAACATATATTTTCGTCTTCCTTCTTTATTGGCTATGTATCGTTCCATATATTTTTTCTTTTTAATATTTATATTGAGTATGGAATTTTTTATGTACGAATTTCCTGTTATTTTATGTTCATTTTAATTTGAAAAAATGTTATGTCACAAGATACACTCCTTGCTAGCTATATAAAAATAGATAAGAAAATAGTGATTGATCATAAAATAATCTTAAATCAAAATAAAGATTGTATAAAAAATACTTTAAATTTTATTCATCTATTAATTTTTATTATTTAAAAAGTTTAATATTTTATATCACGATACAACTTCTATAAGATACTAAATATTTTCATTAGACAACAACTATATGATATGTATGCAGCCCAAAAAAGGAGAAGACTACAATTCTACAAAGATAAGGTATAAACTTAAAGAAATGAAATATTTTTCACCAAATGTGATATTGTTCATATTTTAAAATTAAATTATGCTACTGAAATATATATGTATATCTAAAACAAAGAATTGGTCAAGCTAAATATTTGACATACACTCAAACCTCAATTTAACCATCATTCGTTATAACAATAAAGTACTTTTTTTTGTAGAATTACCTCTCTATGATAGTTGATCTTGGGCATATTTATATGCCCAATTACTACAAATTAACCATCTTTAACATAAGTTTTAGGACATTCACTAATCTAACTAGCATATTTTGGCTTAAGATTGCATTGATTGCATACTAACATACATGATTAGCAATTTTGCAGGGTTCCTAAGGGAAGTGATTGAGTCAAGAAAGAAAAAAGAGTTAAAGATGAAAAGCGACGCCAGGAGCAAAGATCAGGCGCGGCGCCCCAGCACCACTAGCGCAAGCCAGGCACGATGCGCAAGGGAGGTTTTTACTGGGGCTACATTTGGGCACACTGGCAACGCGGTGCGCCAGCCTTCCAAGTGCGAATTAGGCGCGATACCCCAGTCTTTTGTAGAGTTTTGGCGAAAGTTGATTTAAAAAGGACTCCTAGTTGAAGTAGAATTCGACTCTATTGTTGCTAACTATTATAAATAGACCCTTAGGGCTCCATTGTGGGGGTTCGACTTTTATTTGGTGTGCAAGAGCAAGATTCATCTTTTGTAATAGGGTTTGATCTTCTAAACTCTTCTATTTTTCGGAAATTACATGAACAATTGTATTTTGTTGTTTTCTAATAGCATGAGTAGCTAAACGCCTTAGTTCTGGGGCTGTAGCTACGAATGGATTGTTAATTATTAAAGGCTTTATGAATTAATTATTGGTTGTCATTATAAGTTACTTTTATATTATTTTTTTAGTATTTCTTGACTGACCATCTAGAGATAAATCTATTGTTTAACCTTAAAATCGGGAGAGAAGAGGTTAGATAGACCAGAAGATATAGAGAACTTGATCGACCCGTTAAGTCGAAGTGATTTGTGTTCAGGAATGACGCTCGGACGAACAACTCGCTTGGTTACGAAATATGATGAAATATAAATGCTCGCCAATTAGTCTATTTATCCCCGCTCAACGATTGGGGTAGGCGACGAGAGGTGTATAGCCCGACTCATATAATTAACCCTATAAACTAGTAACTTGACAACTGAAATTAGTTATATGCCAATAATATGATACATGATATTCAGTATATGCTGCAGCCCTGTAATTGCTTTAAACTTGCTTGAAACATTATATCAAAGTCGTTCACAATTAGTATTTTCAATTAATGCATAATTATTAGTAGATAAACAATAAATCATCAAATCTTGAAAAGATTACTTTTTACTTTTAGTTGTAAAATTAAGTGAATATAAATTGATCATAAGTCCCTTGGGAAGGATAACTCGTTTCTTAAAGAATCTATATTACTTGCGCGACCACGTACACTTGCGTGTATACTGGGGAGCAACAATAGTCTTACTCAAATATTAATTGGTAAAGATAGATTGCGTATAAAGATAAAATATTGAAATATTTATGGTAATCCTTATTAATGTCATGCACATACTAAATTTCGAGTATGAATACTTAAGAGAAAAATTATACTTAAATGGTGTCCATCATTTATGTTCATAACCTCAAGAGGAAAGACTATTTGCGACATTTTTTGTATTGATATTTTTTAAAAAAAATTATTGGTTAGATTTGTTTACAAATTTGAGTGAAGTAAAAAATACTACTACTAAAGAAATGTCACTTTCTCCCCATATTTAAACTATTAATGAATTTTGAAATGTTTCGATGATAGCTGGTCATTTTGATCTCAAAATACAAGTAATTCTATGACAATTTGTAAATCATTTAAAAGCACCTGTCCTATGTTCTTTAAATTATAATTATTTACTAAAAACTTTAATTTAGTAATAGTAATTCTATTTTACAACAACGCACATGCAATGAAACTAGTTTGTTTTATAAGTAGAGGCAAAACGACCAATAAAATCAGCAAAATTACTCTCCTCAGTATGCTGTGTATTTGTAGCTTCACCAACTAGGGAAATCATTGACAAACTTGTGGAATCTCATGGACACACCCCGGAAAGACCGTGCAAGGTTCTCCAATGTCACTGCTTGTCATCAAAAGATATCTCCACTCCTGGAAGCCAAGCTTACTCTGGACATAATACAGGAGGTCAGTGACATAATAAAATTACATATTATTTATCCTCCAGTACTACGAGGTAAGAGATTTTGAATTTTTTTAAAATTTCCAAGGCTGAGACAGGATCAGCTAAAAGCAAGCAAGATGAAAGAGCTTTTCCTTAGAAAACAAATAGATCTTGAGGAGATCTGCAAACGGTCCCACATGGAAATTCCCTCACGGCTAGACATGGAAAGTAGGAATATGAAACTAATGAACTCTGGTTGGTCCAATTTAAGTGTTCCATTTTTTAATTATTAAGGTGACATACTCAGTGGCGGACTCAGGATTTTCACGAAGTGGGTTCAAGATATAAAAAATAAAACTAAAATGTGGCAACAGGGATTTGAACTTGGGCTGGCTGGGAAAATTGAACCCTTTTCACCACTCTGCCAAGGGTCACACTTGTGTTAGTGGGTTCAAAAGTTAATATATACATATAAAATGTTAAAAACTGATCAAAATATATATATATATACGGTGTTATTTTTCAACGATGTGGGTTCATATATGAACCCACTTGACCCTCTGTAGGTCCGCCCCTGGACATACTGTGTTTGAAATTGATACTGACCAAAAGGGGAGAGCTGATCTCCTCACCAGCATGAATAAACAAATAATTACACAAGCACAAGAAGAGGCATCTATAATGGAGAAGGTAGAAAAATGGATATTAGCATTTAGAAATAGAGGGTATGAAAGTAAGGTGATAGATGCTTGTAAATAGTTTCCTTTTTGGGGTACAAGTGTTTTATTCCTTTTTTTTTTATGTTCGGTAACCATTTTGGAGCCCGACTAAATTCGGATTTGCATCGAGAAGTCCCAAAGGATAAAACACTTCCTAACAAAAGCGACTTTGTATCAGGGGGACTCGAACCCGAAACCTCTAGTTATATCAAGTTATATAGTGACACATATTTTTCTTGTAATATAAGCCAATCCATTTCATGATTGACTTTGACGATTTTAATTCTCCATATCTAAAATTAGAAATATTGTTTGATGAGTATGATTAACTTATTATATTATATATATAATGGATAAATGAGATTAAATATACAAAAGAAATTCAATTGAAAATATTTAATTAAAACACGTTTAATACTAATCTATTTAATTTAAATAGGAGTAACAAATTTAAAAAGTAGCACAAAACCCACGCAACGCGGTTCAAATCAAGAAACAAGAATGCCGCGCGGCTTTCACCTTTATAAAACCCCATAATCTCCACCAGTTCCTCTCACCCATTGAAGAAAATGGACAATGGAGAAGAAGAAGAAATCACTGAAGAGCAAAGAAATCGGGCCGAAGCCAATCGTCTTGCTGCTTTGGCCAAGCGCAAAGACCGAATTTCTGAACCCAATAACAATTCTTGGAAGCTTTTCAAATGCAGAAAGCTCTCCGGTAATGTTGACTTCCATAAGCCTCAAACACCCTCTCCCGCTAACCCACCTCCCAACCCCTGCACCCCTAGTCCTCCACCTCAAAGATTTAGGGCCAGGCTTGAAATCTGCTCGCCGGACTCGTTCTGTGTCACTCCCGTTCCCCTGCAAGGGTTTACTTATCCGGGTGAAAAGAATTGTTTGGAGAAACTCAGAGATTGCCTCTCATGTGTAAGAACTTTTTATCAAGATAGTATGTTAGTAGTTTTAGTAGTGTGAAATCATAGGTTGGTTGCAAGAATTTCAACTGATAGAGTCTTTATGTCCGCAAGAATTTCAAGAACTTGTATGTTGGGTTGCAAGAATCTCATGTGTAAGAACTTTTATCAAGATAGTATGTTAGTTTTAGTCTATACAAAATTTGTCTTCATTGGGTTTCTCAAGATCGTATCTTAGTTTAGTCTATACATTGTGTCTTCATTGGGGATTATAGTAGTGTGAAATCATATGTTGGGTTGCAAGAATTTCAAAAACTTGTATGTTGGGTTACAAGAATCTCATGTGTAAGAATTTTATCAAGATAGTATGTTAGTTTTAGTCTATACAAATATATCTTCACTGGGGTTTCTCAAGATAGTATCTTAGTTTAGTCTATACATGTATGTCTTCATTGGGGATTATAGTAGTGTGATATCATATGTTGCGTTGCAAGAATTTCAACGGATAGAGTGGGTCTGGGTTAGTTTTTATGTACTCAAGAATTTCACTAACTTGTATACATAAGTTGATTTTTTTTCTTCTTCTGTTCATTTGACATCTAATGTATGTCAACATTTAATCTTTTGTGGGCTTAGATGTATATTTACTCCTTAAGTTAATGGATAAGAGGATGAGATTTTTGGCAATTGAAAGCATTGGCAAATTTCAGTAGGAGGGAATTGGCCTGTCGTTAAACCTCTGTGTACCTCTCTCTTTCTTTCTTTAAAGGCACATTCTCTCTAACTTTTAATTTAATACAATGCTTCTGTGTCGTAGATCAAGTAAATGATGGATTAAGTAATTTTACGGGTAACTGTACCTTTTATCTTTTGGCAGTCATTGTTTTAGTTACTTGGTTGCCAAGACATTAATCCAAGAACTCAACCATGTTAGTTTTTCTGATCAGGTGTCGGTGTTGCATTGCACTCAAACAACTTGTGGGGGAAAGGCTTGTGTCTATCATCTTAGAGACTATGAAGCAGTTCTGAGGTCTCTAAAGAGTTCTAAAAGCATTGAATGTGAAGAGATCCCTTGGGGAACATTCAATGTAGTTGAGAGACTTTCTAATTCCTTAGCCACAGGTCGATGGATACCTTGTAGGCCGGAGCATCTTCCCGATGAGAAGGTTGATGAGTTGATCAGTAAACTTCCTAAAAGATTGTTGGATACACTTCATCCTTTTCAGCTCGAGGGTGTTCGTTTCGGATTGAGAAGGGGTGGTCGTTGTCTCATTGCAGATGAAATGGGACTAGGGAAAACTCTCCAGGTAATGTTGCTGGAATAGATAGCTGAATATTTTAGTAGTAGCAGATTGAGAATCCTGCTATTTCAGCTTGGCTTCACCCTTCATCTTGTGCCCATGTAGTCTATCATGCGCTTGTTTAGAACACTGCGAGTAGTTTATATGGATCTTCTTCCTATTGATGTATGTTTGAGGTAAATAGCTGTTTAGAAAGATGGCCAATCTTTGTCGATAAGTGCACTTCTTAATGTATTTAACTCATTGTAGGCTAGATTTTTCTCCATTCAAGTACTTGATGAGAAACTACATTGTTAAGATAATTTGTTCAAGTTCTGATACTTGAGTTGGCTTGATTTGACTGGAATAAATTTGGTAGAAGTTATGCTAAACTGAATATCGCAAAGATTAAGGAAAAAAGTTTAATGCTCTTAAATTGGAAATTTATAGGAACGCTTAAGCATGGCTTTAGGCTGATACTAAAGATGAAGACTTCTGGTATGCGGTAAATTCTTCTTTGTAGCTCTTGGCACCATAGACTGGGGTTGGGGTGCAACAGTAGTCTGGTGTTTTGTGGATGTCAATGAACTCAGTTGTCTATATTGGGGTTAGTTCTATAATTCTTTTTCTTTTTTTATTTGTGTCTTAATGTGTGCGCGTCTCCCTGCAAGTTTTTGCCTCAAAACTGTTTTTTTCTGAAAATCTAATATTATTCTAAATTCTATACCTTCTTTCAGAGCTTACATTTTATGCAAATAATTTTTCCTCTAATATTAACTCAAATTTTGTATTCAGGCCATCACCATTGCAAGTTCTTTCATGGATGAAGGTCCTATGCTCATTGTTTGCCCAGCTATTTTGAGATATCCATGGGCTGAAGAACTGGAGCGCTGGTTTCCTTGTTTACCTTCTGATATTCATCTGGGTACTGTTTTCAAGCTTGTCCACCGCCAATAACCATTGTTTTTCCTTTATCTCCCTCTTTTTCTTTCTGAATAGTGATGCCTAGAGATGATGCATAGTGAAGTCATAGTCATATGGTCTTTTTATTATAAAAGCTGTTGTCATGTATATGCTGATTTAAAGATCCTGAAATAGGTACTGTCAACATTGGTGTTTCAGCATATCATTTTTAGGGTTCATTAACTGTTCACGACTGCATTTATGTCATTAATGTAGTTGACTTATCTTGTTTTTTTTATCACGTCTTGTCTCCTTAAGAAAATTTAGAGTGGAGCTTTCATGTTCTTGTATTCCCCCCCTTGTTTTCTTCCTTCTATTTTCATTTATCTCGTATTTTTCCTTCTAACTCAAGTTTAGTTAGGCAAAAATTAAACTGATTGTGTTATCCAATTAGTTTTTACCTACTTTTTACTTTTATGAGGAGAATATGAGTTCTAATCTCATCCTTCTTTGGAAAACTTTTCTCTTTGAATGGTTTTAATGAAGGGTAAACTTCTTGGGACTATAACTGAAACACTGAACCCTTGATCAGACTCTGTATTGTGCATGAACAACTAATTATGGCAAAATTCACTGCAAGGTATGAAGTGACAGACCTATTCTTGTGTAAAACAAATAAATCACTTGTTGATCTCAACCTAAAGAAATCATAGAAGATGATTCTTTTATCATTAGTATAATTGCAATTAAAAAACTGTTTCTTTGTTATCCTTGTATAATCCATTTCTCCCCCTTGTTTCTATGGGGTCCTTTATATCAAGTTCTGATGGAAAACAGCTGCGTGCTATTAACTATATTTGAGTTCGATATAAACAAAACAACAAATATACTGCTGGTTTCCTTGGTTTAGAATTTATCGAAATGTATGAATTTCATTCATCTAGAGCTAGCATGACTAACTTGGCTGTCCTTATAGATTTTTTTTCGTTTTCTGCTTTAGGTCTGTCATTCACATTTATGTTTTCATTTTTTCATCTAGTTTTTGGTCACCAAGATAATCCTGCACGTTTACCTAAATGTCCAAGAGTTGTGGTGACATCATTTACGATGCTTCGTCGTTTGAGGAAGAGCATGCTGGAACAAGAATGGGCCACCTTGGTTGTGGATGAATCACATAATTTGCATTGCACAAAGAAAGCAAGTGAAAATGAAGAGGTACACAGTTCTTTCTGAGAAAAAAATTAGAGAATCTTTAGATGACTAAGGTCAAGTTATTTTCTAAGTAACTAGTCAAAGCAGTGTTTACTACAATATTAATTTTTAACTTTTGTTCAACTATTTATTGATTGGGATAATACCAAGTGATGGTTGAGGTGAAAAATGTTGGGTTATTGATCCCTAAACATTTGATTAGTGGCATTAGGAACCTTCCGACTAAATACTTAGTAGATAGAGTGTCCATGTCAAGTATAGGTGGAAGTCTCTGACTTGGTTCTCTGTCAGATAATACATTTGCCAAGAAATAATAGTTCATGGAGGTTAGAGAAGAACATGGGTAGAGCGAACTATTGAGAGACAGGAAAATCTTGATTAAAGAAGGCGTGTGCTTTCTCTTCAATAACTGTTCCTCGAGTTTATGATGAATGACATTGAACTTCAGATTGAAATTGAAAAAAGTGTTCCTCTCAATAGTGCTTGAACATGAATTTCACTACGAAAAGTAGTTCAAGTTTAGTGAGTGAAAACTGTTATTTCACCTGAAATACTCCTCAAACTGGTTCCTCAAACTTCAAAATCTCCATTTAAAGTTGAAAGTGAAATAACGGACCAAACTGAGAAGCAAACATTAATTCAAATCTTTGAAATACAGTGCATGTCCAAAGGGGAGCCTCATTTTTCATGATTAGTTACTGTACATATGCAATAGCCTCCAGGACTTTGGTCTAGTGGTGAGACCGCACCACGTGATGTGTGGGTAAGGTGGACGCCTTGGTTCGAAACTCACAGTCAAAGCTAGGTATTTAAGTAGAGAAGTGTAGAGGGGCAGACCATTATCCACTGAGTCTAGAACCGTGTTCCACTAGTTCTCGTGATTTCTGTCATAAAAAATACCTATTATTATTTTACTGCACAAGCATAAGCTCTCTTTTGTTGTTTGACAGATAACAACTGTTCTTGATGTTGCGGCAAAGGCCAAGCATTTAATTCTATTATCCGGGACTCCATCTTTGTCAAGGTTGTAGCATGTATTGACACTTCTTCTGATGCATGGTTTTTGAAGTTCAGTTATCCTTTAAAGGCAGTCTCAACTTGCTAGTGTACATTTAGTTTTTCTGTTATTTCAATTTTCTGCATGTATCAATTGCATTCTGATGCTTGTTTCTTGTTTTCCTAAATGCTCGCAGACCTTATGACATCTTTCATCAGATAAACATTGTATGGTGAGTTCCTTATTTCTCCATTTTCTCGGAGTACCTTTTACTCTGTTGATCTTAAATGGTCATTATTTTCTTTTTTCAATGGTCATTAATTCTCTTCTCATACTTCTTTTATCTAGGCCCGGTTTACTTGGAAAGACTAAATATGACTTTGCAAAGACTTACTGCAACGTTAAACTCGTTCATGGCTGCCAAGGGAAGGTTTTCCAGGTGATTCTTGTTCCTTCACATATTGAATGAGAGGCCATCCTGCTGGAAAATGTTCATGGTTTGGTTCTCGCAGGATTTCTCAAAGGGGGCTCGCTTGGAAGAGTTAAATGTGTTACTGAAGCAAACTGTTATGGTATGACCTTGTAGCTCCTGTGGCTTCAATTCATAGTATATTTCATGATGTACTTTTTTTGTCCTCATTATCCAACTCTCAGCTACTTGAGTAAGTACCATGGTGTCAAACAACTGATGTCATGTTGCTGTTGGTTGGTTTACCATCCACTATTTCATTTCGACAGACAGCAGATTGTTGTACAGTAGAGTTCGATATTTAATGATGAGCCAGATAAGCTTATATATCTTTATTTTGAAACCAAATTCGCTCAATTGTACTTTTAATTGGTAAAGCCCATATTTTGTGATTACATTTTCCAATATATCAGGATCAGCTTTTGCTAATGACAACCAATGACAATTACCAAATTTAATTGTACCTTAAAATTCTCATAATTCCCATATCTGTATCCCCTTTTTAAAACTGTTTGGAAGGTTTTAGTTAAGCTGAGGGCCTATTGTATATAGCCTTTCTCTATCTCTACGAGGTAGGGGGCTAGGGGTTAGGTCTACATAAACTATACCCTCCCTAGATCCCACTTTTGGGATTACACTGGGTATGTTGTTGTTGTTAAAATTCTCAATATATGTCCCCTCCCTCCAACAAGTAATTGATTAATTTTTTATCTCAACTTACACAGATACATTTATTTTCCGTAACATACTATACATGATGTACTTTCTGACATATACATTAAACCTTAAAAAAGTAGTAATTGAGAAGGTTGCAATTGAAGAATTACGTTTTGACTCTCGAGATAGTGAGCCAGGTTGTCATTTTTTCATGGAGTGGAGTAGCATGGATTCATGTACACAAGCTCTTGCCATCTTATTACAGAGTGTTTTCCACTGAGATAATGAGCATCTAGTTAGATAAGCTGCATTATTAGAATTAGAAATGCTGCACTGTTATTTCTTTTGTATCCTGCTACTTTTTTTCCCTCCAGATGTTGAAGATTTAGCTCTTATTTTTCCTTTTGTTATATAATCCAGATACGCCGTTTGAAGGAGCATGTGCTGTTGCAGTTACCCCCCTTGCGACGCCAAATTATTAGTTTGACTTTTAAGAAATCAGATATTTCTCAGGCGGTGGCTACCATTGACTTGTTGAAAGGCAGAACATCTGGGAACAGTGGTGCTAAAGAGGCTGAAGGTGTAACCAGTGATGAGTCATCTGCTAAAGATTTAGAGAAAGCTTTTGAAAATTTGAAGTTTGTTGCTGAAGATGTGCAAGTGGAAAGTCCTGAAAGAGTTGATGGTATGTTTTAAAATGTCCTTAGATTTTTCGGACTAGATTCTGTTATTTGGTGCTATTCCTTGTTTGCTTTCATCCATTTTCCCAGTTGTTATGTTTTGTATGAACAGCAAATAGCAATAGTCAATATTACTCCCTCCGTCCCATTTTATGTGGCACCATTTCCTTATATGGTAAGTATTTAAAGGTACAATTCCTCTTTTACCCTTGTTGGTCCCACTTAATCTTAAAGATAGTACTCCAATACATTTATGAGGAGAGAGAAAAGTGAGTGTACTTTTTAATATGACTATTTTTTGAAGGGGCAATTTGGTAAACGTTTCAAAGTCTTCATTTATTTCTTAAACTCCGTGCCCGGTCAAATGTTGCCACATAAAATGGGACGGAGGGAGTACTTTTTAAGGATAATAATATTTTTGGTCCCTCAATTACTGGTAAATTCTGATTTTGGTGGTCCTTGTGATATTAGGAATTATATTGTAGTTGGACTGTCATGACATGTGGGTAATCAAATAGTTGGATGGTTAATAATTCTAGAAATTTGTGGATATTCACAACTCACAAGCAAATGGATAGAAAATGCACATTTCAAGTAATTGAAGGTTTAATGTGTTAAGTCAAATATCACAAGGTTATAAATTAGAATTTTACCAATAATTCAGGGACTAAAACTGCTGGTATCTCTACTTTTCATCTAGCTAATTGTGACCTAATAATGGATCTGTTTGTTTCTTTAAAATGGGGAAGACTAAAGAGTGAAAACACAATTTGTCACCAAAGCTAAAATATGGATACATAGGCCACTTTTCCGATAAGGTCAAGTTTAATTAGTAAAGCACCAATGGTACAAGAATCACATACATAGGTCACTTTTGAATCATATCCAAAAAGAACAATAAACAAATAAGAAAATGAAAAGTAACATGATTAGGTTCTTTGGTGAATTTAAGGGAAAATTATGGTAGTGCTAAACTAATTGAAACTGATGTGGATTTTCATAGTGGAGGAAATACACCTGGAAGAATGTGAAGATGAGACATCACACTCTGTACTATATGGACCTTTTGACCATAAAGTAACTATCAAGACCTTAATTTCTCAAGGAATTGCAGCACTATTTGCAATACAGGCAAAGAATGAAAAGGCCAGGCTATATTTTGACAAGCTTTTGAGTGTGATTCATGGATTAGTGCTACATGGTTAAAGGACCTTTCAGCATGTGATGTTTTACCCCTAGCTCTTTATGTAGGTAGTCTGAAGAAGAAGAATATTTGCATCTGAGGAATAGCCTCTTGTTTCGGATTTGCTATTGATGCACCTTTGAGTTCCTGGTTCGTATAGATGATTGCATGACTTTTGCAATGAACCATGTTTAATGTAGGCTTTCTACTTTTTATTATATTGCTTATATACGGTGATTTCCCCAATATCAATAAAATTATTTACCTTACAGAGGAATTACCTGTGAGGTTTGTATTTGTTGAAAGGTTTTTAACATACTTGCACCTCTTTTTGTCTTCTTGTCAGATGATACTGGCTGTTCTATATCTTTAAGAGAGCTCTATGACGAAGCGCTTGGCATTGCAAAGTTGCCAGGATTCTATGAGTGGCTCTCTATACATCCAATCATTACTGAATTGGGTGGTGAAGAAATGATGGAAGCAAGCCGCAGTTGTCATAAAATGATAATATTTGCTCATCACCATATAGTTCTTGATGGTGTACAGGTGGAATCCCTTGTAATACATGTTAAAATAGACACCACATGTCTATGTGCATGGAAAAATTGCACACTTCTTTTTGCTGTATTAACAAAGTCATTAAATTTCTCTTGGTTTGACTCGTTCCCATCATTGTCGTCTCTTGTGTAGGAGTTTCTTTGTCAGAAAGCTATTGATTATATTCGCATTGATGCAAATGCATTGCCTGGTGATAGACAGT
>JAJOOR010001742.1:0-30381 GCA_036250505.1 Solanum acaule
TTTGAAGTGTCAAGTATATTTGGAGGAAAATAGTGATAGTTGAGTGATATTTTGGTCCTAAATGAAACATAAATGATATTTTATGGCAATTCCCTAAACTTGGGTGACCATCTAGGGAATTGACTCCAAAATTTTATCAATCAACATCTTTTAGGACCTTCATAGTAATATAGATATTTTGCTTTAGAAAGAATTGTTTTACTTATTCCATTTGCTTATTGCTTTTGATGGACAGGAAAATCTTTAGCAAAAACTCCAATCTTGCAAGCCAAGTTTGTGAGAGAAAACAAAGCTTTACTATCTGAAAGTGGCAATAACTGTGTTAACAAAGTGAGGAAGCGATTGACATTTGAAGAAGAAAGGGGGTCTAACAAGAGGATGGCTCCTTCTACACCAGCTGGTGAAAGTCCTGCAAAAGTTGTTGTTATTGACATAACTGAAAGTGATGATGAAAGAACTACTGGTCCTCCTTATACATCAATAATAGGAAGTGACTATGAAACTTCTGTGCCCCGCGGTACACCTCCCGTGCCAGGAATTGTTTGTAGTGTACCTTTCTGTGGATCAGGAAGCACCTTGTCCAACGCTGAATTGCCTTCAAAGATGACAGTCATTGAGCAAGGTGAAGACGGTGACATGGTTTGCCATGATGAGGAGGCTTTATATGTTCCAACTCCAAAAAGAAGAAGAGCTTCAAACATAATTGCTAGTGATAGTGACAGTGATGATGATGATAAAGTTCCAATCTCCATGCTCAAAACTAGGCATTTTCGTGAAAAGAACTCTGATGATCATCCCAGAGGCCACTCAACTCAAACCGGTGATTCCGAGGATGAAGTCAGGAATTTGTCTCGTAGGCGGCGCCTAGTGAAGCTAAGTCAATGCGCAGGGAAAGGTGGTGGTGGCAATGACATAGAAGAAGTGTCAGACAGTGAAGGAGAAAGCTTAGGTGGATTTATAGTTAGCAGCTCTGACATCTCTAACTCTGATGGTGTAATTCTGTAGCTGAAGATTCGATAACTGATTCAGAGTATGTATCAGAGAGTGATTCAGATTATGGTGAGATAATATCGAGAATTCGAAGGAACAAAGGTGATAAATTAGAGTGGGAGTTTGAGGGGGACATGCTTGCTGCCTTTGGTAAGGATCCTGAATTATGTATGAAGGCCGTTTGTGTTTTGTATAGGCAGCAAACATCTGAGGAGCAATGTAGTAAAGGAACAATAGTTCACAATCAAAGAGGTTTTAGCCAAAGTGATGCCTTCAGGTATGTGCTTGAATGAGATGTGAATACTACATAATCTATATATTGCAAAAACATGCACATTACAGTCCTTAAGTGGTGTTGGTCTGGATGAACGGAAACCTATTTTAGCGCTACATGGCTAGTTCTAGTATCTCCACTATGGCATTAACTCTTTGTTTGTTGTAACTTCTCCAAGCTCATAGCCTACATAAGATAAAAACACATGATTAAAAATGTGTCGGCATAAACTTTTTTGTCAATGTTAGTAGTTTTCCATCTCTTACAATTTTTTTTGATAACCATGATGTTTGGGCCAGCTTGTGTGCCTCGATTAATTCCACAATGTATATGTTACCTCCTACCATCTACCATCTACCATCACAGTACCAGGTAGTCGGGTACAATTTGGATGTCTTATATATCTGGGATACTTTTGTTTAAAAAGAACATTGACATTATTGAATTTAAGGATTAATAATCTCCTCCTCTCGTAAATTGAGTTGTTAAGCATGATACACTTTGGTCGTAATTCCTTGATACCTTTGGTGCTGGACTGCGTTTTAGGTGATCCGTGAATCTGTGATATAGACACATTTCATCGTATGACTGTATGACAGAAGGCCTCGTCTGTCGAACTCCCATTTTTATTCAATTTTGAAATTCGGGGAAAGAGTGATAGAGCGTGAACTTACGATGGAAGAAAGTTGTCTCGAAAGACCTACAATTTCTTGGAATCAATGCACACTTAGATAAAGACATGGGACAAAGGAGGAAAAAGATCCATATGAATGTGATCTACTATTAGTTTGGATTAGGTTTTAGTCTTGTTATTGTTGTTGTAGTTGTTTGTTGTTGTGGTTGTGGTTGTGGTTGTGGTTGTGGTTGTGGTTGTGGTTGTGGTTGTGGTTGTGTTTGTGTTTGTTTGTTTGTTTGTTGACATATAGTTAACTTATTTTCACTTTTACTTTATTTGGAGTGATGATGAAATGGGTTTAGCCTAAACTGAGATGGGGAGAATTCATATTGCCAACTCTAACTTGGTTGGGATTGAGGCGTAGTAGAGTTGTTGTAGTAGATTTTACACTATTTGAAATCTGCTATCAATTCAGAAATCCTAAGTGTAGGTCCTTGAACTATGGGGAACAAGTGAATTAAGTCCCAAGAAGAGCACTTCTGCACTATTGAAGGCATTAAGATCGTGATCCTTGGCTTTCCAACCACTTGTTAAGTAGAAAAGTTTAAGATCTGAAGATAATCCAAGAGAAAGGCCTTGATCTTTGCATTCTCAAAAGGAAGTCGAGTTGGATCATGAGGTTATCTTGTTCAAAAATTAGATGTTGGTTATTCGCAAAACTTCAAGCTGTAGGTGACATATTTGGACTCTGTAACTTAAGTGTAGGATAGGCTCGTGAAGTCAATTTACAAATAAATTTGAGTACTCGAGGAGCAGCTATGACCTTGACTAAGTACTCCAGTGAGCCTCACATAAGATCAAAACAATCTATCACCTATGACCTTGACTATGTTTGGGTGCTGATTTCATTAATTTACTGCCACATTACAGGGGAAGCACCTTGGCTGAATTTCTTACTGATGGAGATCCGCAAGGTGATATGATGAAGTCCGTGAAGGAATTGCAAGCTTATGATCCCAAGGGTATTGAACTATGCACAACTTTGGCGACAAGATACTCTAAGCAGCTGTTTTCTATTTACAAAAACAAAGAGGATCCTTTTTTCTCAGCCCCTTGACATAGTATGTATGGTTTGTTTCCTTTGCCCAAAATGATGGTCCAAAATCACTCTTCCTAACCTTGATGTAGATAACATCTTAGCATGCATACTCAGTCCCTCTGTATATACAACGTTTGAGCCTCAATCCTGAGAAAGTTGGGTCAATTACCTGGATCCTCACTTACCATGTCACCAATTTAAGCTCGTAAGATGTGTTGGAAGTATGGATACTGCCTCTGTTGGATGTTCTTTTGAAGATTATGTTTGCTAGCATAACCATTTGCATCTTATTAGATCATGAAGGTAACTTGGAAGATATAGATATATGTGGTTTTTGATGGTTGAATTTTTATTAGAATGTTAGTCTTGTAATGTATTGCCTACATTACAAGAAATAATTAATTTCATCTTGATTTTTGTGAAGTGGACAAGTGAAAATAATAATTTATTATTTTTTGGATAAATAGAAAAATGAACATAGTATGTACATTAGTGGAGAAAGCAATGGCCAAAAATAAACGGAGATTGCTTCTACAATCGCGGAGTCACATAACGTTTGTTAGAACTCGATGGTCTCTCCTTGCATATTATTTAGTCCTTTCGATCGAACCCAATATTACTCACGAAAAAAGAAGAGAGAATAAAAAAGTTTGTATTGTTTATTCCTTGTTTTAATTTGTTCTCTCTCACGATTCCTTTCTTTGAGCCATCGGAGAGAGAACACATTTTTCATAAAACGGAGAGAAGATTCAAAGAATAAAAATGGAGGTGATCACAAGAGCTTCAATCAAAATGGTGGCCGTTATCTCTTTCCTTTTGGCAACAATTTCCCCTTCTACAATGGCCTATGATAATGTTTCTTCAAGCCTAGCTCCTGTTCCCACAAGTGACGGTACACTTTTATTTAATTTCCTTTTCTTCAAATTTTGGATAAATAGTTTTTCGAGAAAAATATTGTTTTTAACCAAATACCAAAGAAATCAAACATCTGGTGGGAAAAGATTTTTAAAGCCTATGAGACAAGTGTTTCGCCTTTTGAAGCATTAATCACATGAAATATGTAATAGGTTAACAAGTCATAAAGACTTTGATGACTCGATATTCATAATTAAAAAGCCAGCATTGTTCTATAGTCAAAGTTACGTTGTCATTTTGCATTCTAATGTCTTTTCAAAAAAAAAAAAATGGAAAACTTCTATGCCTTGGTGTTTGGTTGGAAAAACTATTTTCTCTTGAATCACAACAATAAAAATGATGCAATTAAAAAGAGACTATCCAGATAGATAATGTATTTATCTCATATATATTGGTTTGGGTTTCATTCATGGTTGCAGGGACAAAAATAGACCAAGGGATTGCATACGGCCTAATGCTGGTGGCATTGGTGCTAACATACTTCATTCACTAATGCTAGTGGCGGAGCTAAGATTTACATTAAGTTTAAGAAGAAATCGAAGAGAGTTCAACATGTATTGTATATACAAAATTAATAATATTAATTACGTATAAACAATGTAATTTTCTACCGAAAAGGATTCGGATAATCCTCGGCCCAGTTTCTTTTCCCTTGTCCTTTCTTCCTTTCTTGTATATATAAAAAAAAAAAAAAAATCAGTATAGAGATGTACATACATTTTTGTTTTATTTTAGCATTCTTCCTACTTTTAATGCCTTTTGTTCTTGAGTATATTTATTTATGCATTTATTCTTATTTTTTAAAAGAATTAATTATGTCACCAGTATGGTGAGAAGTTTGGCAGGGACCTCAACTTAGTATAGGTGTAAAAACATGTAGGATAGGGACAAATAGTATCTCTACCACCTACAAGAGGATGCTACAACATCCCGCACATTTAAGTATGCTACAACAAGCTTTTGAAATTGAAATAAATTCGACGAACAGAAAAATTTTGATGATCTTTTCTACCTAATGAATGGAAAGTCCGCTTTAAAATCATCCGCCATGCACCCTTTTTTAATAGAACCTTTCGATTCGCCACTCTCACACAATCTTGTGAATTAATTAAAATCAAATTTGAAAAAAGAAAAACGAATAAAGAGGATTGTCATTCGATGAAAGAACACGAACACAATTTGTTTCAATAGAGGTATGAGAAATGGTTGGGGCGAAGTGGTTAAGTTTTGCATGTTGTTCCAACCATATACTGCGGAAAAAAAAATTGACCTCTGGAAAATTCATTTTATTATATTCATACATCCACAAAATTCAATTTATTGAGAATAAATAGTAGAACAATCATTGTTTTTATTTCTTTTCCACTCAAACAACATAAACTAGAAAAATAACACTTCTATTTCCTTGCTGCTCTGGTTTCTGTCCTGACATTAATTCTTTTTCTTTCCTTTCCAACTAAGTCATCACCAGTTGATAAAATGTACCAATGTAACATAAGAAGATCAAGACAATATTTTATGGTAATGAAAAATAAAATCGATAAAAATATTTCCGCATCAATATTTTAGCTTGATATCCCCAGACAAATAATAAAAGAAATAAAGAACTTGAACATTTTTATGATAACTGAGAACATCTCAGGAAAAACTGCTCATTGATGCAACCAAAGTATATCAAAATCTCTTCTTAGTCCAAAGACGATTCTGCCGAAAAACCAACCAAAATTGGCTGGAAAGCAAAAGAAGAGTGAGATTATTTTCTACAAGCTAACCTGTGTGGGTAATCTACCATGGTCAAAACTGCTCCTTTGCGTGCTACCATATCCACATTAGAGCTCCAGCGTCAGAATCATGGCCCGAATCAGCTATGTCAGCGACCATTGCCCGATCCAAGACGTTGGAAAGAAAAAACCTAATTAACCTGACTATGCTCCCTATGAAGAAGCATGTTGTTGGTGTAACATATATTTGACAACTTCATAAAACGAAACTACAATTCCAACTGAAGGGCCAGCACGACCAACACGAGGACCTACTCCAGTAAACAGTCCCTTGAGCCCTCCATCCCTGTAACAGTCAGCATGATTTCATTCAGAATCTACTTCATAGCCAGACAAAATAGTGAACAAAAACATGCACATGCCACTCTATTTAAGAAAAATTGTGCAACCCTATGAACTCACAAGACTCATCACAACCGACTGTGGATCTCTGGAGAAGTACTAAGTCAAACTGGAGGAGTAAATGGATTAATCAGGACATGGGGGTCATAAAAAAAAAAAGGATAAAGGTCCATCAGCTATTTTTGCAGTGAAAAAATAACTAAAGCATAAACAAAATGCTTTCTGACTGGAGCATTCAGCGGGAGTTTGTTATTTTTAGTGACTGTAGGCTTTTAAGCTAATTTTTGGTTTTGGAAGTGTTTGGATAACACAAAAACTGCTTTTAAGCATTTTTTTAAAGCTGAAAAAGTACCCAAAAAAGCCAAAACCAACTTATGACTTTTGACTTTTAACTTTTAAGTCACTTAAAAGAAGCCAATCCAAACACCCCCTTAGTGTTTTGTTTACTGCACAACAAACGATCTGCTGCCATAATAGCTTTTCCGATAGCACATTCAGCAATATCATCATGGATTTAATACATGCAGCTTATATGTTATTTTACATGGGAACAATTCAGTGGGCATATTCTCAAAGCTGTACCTCCAAATCTCAAGTAGAGTTTGCCTTGTCGTCATTGTCAATGCCCTGGCAGGGTCCATCTGTAATAAAGAAAAAGTGGTAGATAAGCAAACGATCGAATAGATGTGGAGAAACAAGTCAATTATCATTATGGATCCTTGGTGCAAAACAAAAACAGCACTCTCAAACGTAAGCTTATTTCGGATACTAATCCCTTTAATTTTAAAGAAAAAAATTGCAATCACCCCAGGGCAAAAATAGTGTGCACGGTTGAAAAAAGAATTATATCGGTTATACTCTAGTGTAACAGAAGAAAGGTGAAAAAAGAGATAAATGACAACTACAACGACAGTTCACCAGAAGTTCAAGACGTCAATTATGAGACTTTCATCCCAAATGCGAACCCGGTATTACATCCTACCATCCACTCACTTTCATCCCAAATGCGAACCCGGTATTACATCCTACCATCCACTCACTTCCTTGATTTGAGGCTCATAATGAACACAGCACTAGGCTAAGGGTGCCAAAGTGATTGATATAACTAAACAGACATTCAAACTGTGGGGTCTATGACTATTGATTCCTGGATCACAGAAGAAAGAGCAAAAAGACGAGATAAATGACAACTACAACGACGGTTCACCAGAAGTTCAAGACGTCAATTATGAGACTTTCATCCCAAATGCGAACCCGGTATACATCCTACCATCCACTCACTTCCTTGATTTAAGGCTCATAATGAACACAGCACTACGCTAAGGGTGCCGAAGTGGTTGATATAACTAAGACATTGAAAGTGTGGGGTCTATGAATATTGATTCCTGGATCACTTCCTAATTTATATAACAGACAAGAAAAATGTTGATTTTAATTGATTGAATGATGCTTGAGCCAAGTGGACAAATCTAAATATCAGTATTCCATATATGAGGATTTGGATGAAAAATAAACACCTCAATCTGTCTTCTAGTCTTGGCAACATCAAGGGGACATGTTGCAGCAGCAGCAATACTTCCTGCAACAAAACCAGCAGAAAAGTTTGCACCTAGGACACCGACAGCATTAGCTTCATCTCCCAGCGGACTAAGAAGCCGCCTTCTTACCTGCAAATATACTTGTGAGAATAATGCTTGAATCAAATGAAATTCATGAACAGATTAGAATCTAACAAAAATAGAATTGAATCATACCGGTTCAAGAGTTGACCAACAAATTGCAGAAAAAGGGACGTCGCGAGCAAGTTGTGCCCCAAGTCCAGACCAAAGTACACGATAACTTTGTACTGCAGCAGAAAATAATATGTCAGCTTTAAAGAGATTGCAAGAGCATTCATATTTAAAGAGTGATAGTGAGACACAGATTTTAAGTAGAGAAACAAGGAGCTAGAATGAGAAGTAATGGACTTTTAAGAACTATATAAGCTATGTGAAGATTCAACTTTCTGAAGGACCATGCTTTGGAAAATATTCTCCTCTCTTACACAATTTAGGACATCACTCACAGCATCTCCACTGCCAAGCTTTGATTCATTTCCACATGTTGTAATAGTGCTATTAGAAGAGGAGCAAATGAACTAGCACAGAGACGAGAATTTAAAGATCACAACTGTTGAGCCTAAAGTTGGGACACAGATTTTTAGGAATATATTCAGATAACACCTTTAGTTAATTTATTTTTTGGTAAGTAGTAACACCTTTAACACTATTATGGAATCTACAGCTATTCATTTTCACTAACAAACAATATCTATAAACTCTTTCCTATAGCTAGAAAGCAGGACCAGGGAAAAAATTGACTTACAGCCAAAATTGGTACTAGTTGTGCTCCTGACATTGGCAATAACCTCAAACAAAGTCTTCCAGACTCCAGCAGGCTTCTTGTTCATATCCTTAAATGCCTGTAAACAGGAGCAACTCAGTGAAAGAGAGAATCAGAACAGTTGAAGGAGTGGATCACCCATGTTTGTAGCAAGTAAAGAGCAACTGGAATGCCTAGAATGACACATATATAACAAAATATGCAAAATAAATTACTTCTATACCAGCCCAGACCCTTTTCTCTCCTTTAAATATGGTGGATAGATTAAACCTTGACAATAGGAGTTGTCAGATACCTGCATTCGTGTTCTGGCAAGTTCAATAGGATAGCAACTTGTGCAAGCTAAAGACCGTGCCAGAGAACCAGCTAATAAAGGGGCATATGGTGTCAAGCTTGGGGCATGTTGAGCTGTGAACTCCTCTAACTTGTTGCGAAAAATGTCATAGCAAGGTAAGTAAATTCCGACCTGTTCAAAAAGCATCAGCACAAAATTGTGATTATAACAAATAGCCTTAACTTACTTAAATACAAAATAAGAGTCATTGGCGAGTTCAAAGAAACTAATTATAATTAAATCAATAGGCACATACTGTTGGTACAGCCAGAGCTAGACCAGCATTTGTACCTCTCCATAGCTTAGAAATACCCTCCTGTGAAAAGACACCAATTAGAGTCAGAAAAAGTTTAAAACAATCTAAACTGCAAGATGTAAATTCAGAAGATAAACATGAAAGAAACATGAAGACTTGAGCAATCAACACACTAGAGCATCTGAGAGAACATGAGAATAAATTTGCCAACCTGCCGAATAATTTTGTAGAAGACATCAAGTGCTCCTTTGTACTGGAAACAATCAGGTGGGCAGATTGATACTGTACCATGAACACCAGCTCGGGTACATGAAGGTGAACACCTCAGGTCTGCAAACATCTGAGTGAACAAATGAATAAATCAATATCACATTGCTCATTTTAATAGAAGAAAGATCTAAAAAATTCCACATTCTTCAAGAGATCAATACAGATATATATTTGAGACAAGGGAAACAATTCACCCAGGAAATACTGTATTTAAGACCCTTTTTTATTTTTTATTTTTGAAAAAGGTAACTTGTATTACAAACAAAAGAATACAGAGTATTCTAGTACTACTCATATCCAAAAGCTGCAAAAGAGAGAAAACTCCTATGTAGGTCATTAGTAATCTAAAATACTAGGAATATCCTCTACATCTTGAGGATATTCATGTTTACACCAAAAAAAAAAAAAAGGAACCAGACAATTCAGCTTCAAATTCTGCATAGAGAAGCTCTTGTTTTTAAAATATTTCTGATTCCTCTCCATCCATATAGTCCACCAAATGCAGGCAGGGACAATCTTCCATCTCTCCCTGTGTCCTGACTGATTCCCATCTCTGTTCCAGCAAGCTAGAACTTCTTTGATGTTCCCTGGCATAGTCCAACTGATGCCCCTTAAGTTGATGAAAATCTGCCACAGCTTCACAGTCTCTCTACAATGTAGAAAGAGATGGTTTATTGTCTTGACCTCACATTCACAAAACCAACACCTGGAACAAATTTGCACACCTCTTTTCATGAAGTTGTGTTGAGTGAGTGCAGCCTTTTCAGCTAGCAACCAAGTTAAACATGCTACCTTGAATGGTATCTTGACTTTCCAAATCATCTTCCGAGGCCATCCACCTATATGAGTCCCAGGTCTTTGTGAGCTTCTATAAGCTGAGCCAACTCAAAATCTGCCTTGCTTATCTGGATACCAAAATAGATAGTCCTCATCTTTGCACTGCCCAAGAATGTTGAGCAGCTCAGCTACTCAATTGACCTCCCAATCATTTAGATGTCTTCTAAACCTGAGATCCCACCACTGATTATCTCTCATTTCTCCGATTGTAGCCTCTTTTGAAGGCTCGGGTTGAACAAAATAGGGAACCTATTTCTCAACGTCACCTGATCCACCCATCTGTCTTCCCAGAACAGTGTCCTTCCACCATTCCCTACCTTGGTTTTGCATTTGTTAAAATTTGGCCCATAGATTTCTGATGGATCTCCATACTCCAGACCCATAAGGTTGTGTGGGCAAGCTGGTGATCCACAAATTCTCCATTCCAAACCTAGTCTTTATGGTTTCCTTCCAGAGAGCTTGTTCTTGTGAGGCAAATCTCCATAGCCACTTCACAAGTAAGCTTTGATTCTGGATTTTCAGATTCCCAATCCCTAAACCTCCTTCCTTTTGCTGAGAATAACTTGGTCTATATACTTTTATGTTATGTTGGTGTCCGAGCTAACCTACGTGCATCTCGACTAATCTGCGGGGTATATACTACCTACTAGCACATGCACAGAGTAACTACTTCCCACTAACACTAAGTAGGCAAATTGGAAGAATTAACCTAATAATGTCTCATGGGATTTGAAACTTGATTCCTATGATTATTACTTCAACTCTTCCATCACTAGGCCACACCCTTGGAAGTTTTTAGACCCTTTATTAATGACAAAACAGCTATTCCAATAACTTCACCTTCTTGAAAATACAGTTTATGGCTCATAACAAAATCATGTTTTACATTTTTGTCTCCAACTAAGAAAGGAAGTTGCTTTCACCTCTTCTTATACCAAAAAGGTGGTCGAAATCAGCCAAGAACAGATAATATTTATACCTGCGGAATCAACCTCAAAATTGCTGAATGAGCCCACTATGAAGGAAGGCTATTCATACTCCTGCTATATCTAGAAATTCTAAGGATGAACTACTCACATCTTTATGACATTCTATCAATTTATCTTTCTCATTATACAAGGTTTACATGCTATTTTTGTTTCTTGTGCAGTCGCAGCTGTTTTTCCGAATTTACACTTGAACTAATAATAGCATCAAGTTGATTTTTATCAAAAATTAAATAAATAATACTGTCAACTTGATTTTACTTTAATGATTATATAAATCATGCTCTAATTCTGCTCCCACTCCCAAGTCTGGTGTCTCGGACACTATTCATAAGTAATCAAGCAGGTAGGCACATGTAGTACTTTAAACATTATGCAACTGCAATAAAACAAGGTGTAAACCACAAAGAAAAACTAGGAAATAAGAGTGGAGCATTAGCCGTCATTTGTTCTGCAAGTCCATCCTTCCAACAATAAACAGAACCACTAAAAATTAATCAGGTTAAACAGGCCATAAGTAGATAAATGCATCCAGCATTTCTTGTGGCAGTGCCAATGCAAAGAGTTTTAAGACACAATTAAGTAATTGTCATAGCTTATTCATCTATCTTTCAGTTGAAAAATCCAAAACTTAGCAAGCCATTCAAGTTGAACATACAACTTTCTTCTATTTAAAAGTTCAACAAAGACAACACCAATACACTAGTCAATATCCTCTTTTCTTAATTATCTCATTTTAACATGACGATTAACAAGAAAGCATATTGATTTTGCATGTCTTTCCACAATAGTTTTGGGTTATGCTCAAAACTTAGCAAGCCATTCAAGTTCACCAGACAACTTTTTTTCTGTAAAAAAGCTCAACAAAGATAACACCAACACACAAGTCAATACCCTCTTTTCTTAACTACCTCATTTTAACATGAGGATTAACAAGAAAGCATCTGATTTTGCCTGTCTTCCCACAATAGGTTTTGAGTTATGCTTAGTACCATAGTACTCTATGTATGAAATAGGAAAATAACTTCAACGGGAAGAAATGAACATATCTATATTCGAAAATCAAGGAAGACAAATTAAAGTAAGACACAAAAGTTGTTTCCACATAAAAAAGAACACTTCAAAGCATGTCATACCATATTTGGCCCAAAAACTGCCATGCGGCTAGTCATGTTACTCATTGGATGTGAATAAGCAACTCCAGCTGCCTGTGCTTGCAATCTGGTCTGTAAATTAGTGCAGAAACAGAAATTAGTCAGCTTATCAATATATTGTATGCATGTTATATTCCTATATCTGAAATTCAACAAAGTATCAAAACTTTTGGATACAACTGAAATGAACATCAAAGGATAAGTAAAAGGTGAACAAAATAATTGGGTAATTGTCCGTATTTAGCACAAATACCTTGACAACATCAAGTGGATTAACAAGGACTGCAGAGAGAAATGCTGCACCAGCTGCTGAGACGGCTCGTTCAGGAAAGCCCAATCGGACATCCGAGGAGGGGCTGGTACCCTGAGGTGGAGGCTGCTGAGGATGTAACTGTTCCACCCCATCAGTGATAACTACTGATTGAGACATCAACGAAACATTATTATCAACATTCAATACTCTATCCGACTGTTCAGCAGTGTCTATCCATGAATTTTCTCCTTGCTTCAATTCATCCACCATTTTTCTCTCTCAGCTTATGGATCAACCTGAAATGAATTGTTGCCAGAAACCAGCCCTTTAGTAATTTAAGCACTGAAATTCTACAAACGAAACGAAGATCTCCGACCCCTTTCTAGTTTCACTTAATATACTTGTATAAGAAAAGTAAACAATACTAGTATCAAATAAATTGAAATTTGGAATAATAACAAAGTTAAAAGAGAAAATAGGGCAACCAATGGGAAAAAAGAAATAGAATGTCAACATAGGATGAAAAAACATCCAAATGCATACAAGCAAAAGCATAGAATACATTCCTTCCATAGAATTTATCAAAGAAAAAGTTGACAACAACAACAACAACACCTCAATATCAAATTAGATAAGTCGGCTTTATGAATCCTCAATATCAATTTCTCCATTCCAATACTCAATATGTCTTCCATTAAGACAAAGAAAGGGAAAAAACTCAAAACAGATAACTTAAATCCCCTCCGCGCCTCAACCCAAATGATGAAAAAAAAAATCCATGAACTGGATTTTCAAGATATTCATAGAAAACAGCAATTAACGAATAAATACACAAAAATAACGCAGAAAAATCAAAGGTTTAACGACAAAAAATCGAAAAACAGTAGGGGAATCATAACTCGACAAGAAAATTAAAGAAAAGAATCAAAAAAAAAAACCTGTTAATCTGAGCTTTAATTCAGCAGTGATGAAGGAGTAAAAATCAAAACGATAGTTATTATTATTATTATTTTTGGAGGAAGAAAGGAGTTCCCTAGTTCCTTGGAGAAGAGGAAAACCAAAATTGCCACGCCTGGCGGGGCAGTAAAGGCCAGAGAATTCTCTAGAATTAGGGCTTGCTTGGCACGCCTAAATATTAGCGCCTAAGGAAAATTAGATAAGAGTACAAATTAAACTTTTTTCTACTTTTGCAATATTTGATTTAAATATGTGGAAAAGGAAATTCGATTTAAAAAGGGAAAATAGTTAAATAGATATTTTTTTCTTTTTTATATTTGCAACATTCAATGAACCAATACGAAGAAGAAAAATTGATTTAATATGGGAGAAGGAAATTGATTAAAATATACTCATTCGGTCTCTAATTACTTGTCCAATTTTCCTTATTTTAGTTGTTCCTAATTACTTGTTCATTTTGAGAAATCAAGAAAGAACAAAAAAAGAATTACCGATTATACCCTCAATTAATTACTTTGAAAATGGTAAAACTTCTTGAAAATCTTAAGTTTTTAATTCATCCACTTCATAATTATTAGGAGTAAAATGTTAAACTCGCTATGTCGGATCTGATTGTAACAATGGAGAAGTAGGAAGACTTTGGCGATTCATAATAGAAGGGGGTATCTAGAATATCTATGTCCCAGGACGGACATAAAAGATGAATAATGAAAGATGAGGAAGAGTATACTCTGTAGTGAGATAGCAGTTCTCCTAATTGACTACTTATTATGATAATGAACATTCCACTTAAAAACGAAAAAACGACTCTCCAGGCGGTTACCTTCTTTTTTTTTTCATATTCATATTTTGTCAATCATTATTTTCATAATAGGTGTGTCAGTTTAAAAGTGGACAAGTAATTAAGGATAGAGGGAGTATGGAAAAGAGCGGAAAAAAAACCTTCTAGAAGTACGACTTGTAAATCTGAAGTCCACAAAATGCATTTTTGAACAAAAAAATAAGATGGAAATTAGAATATAAACCAAATACCACATAAATTTATCCAAAATATTGACTATTGTCTATTGGCTCTCCAATTTCAGCCGTTTGAGATGAATATTAATTAGTAAATTATGACATGGTTTAATTTCTCCATTTCAAAATAGTGGCATCCTCAATATTGACTATTGTCTATTGGTTCTCCAATTTCAAATAAATAGTCAAATTATGTACAACAACAACACATCATGTATAATATCACGTGAATTTGAGAAGGATAGAGTGTATGTAGTGTACTTTATTCTGTTCTACGTAAATAAAGAGGTTGTTTTTGATAGATTTTCAACTTCAATTAAAAAATTGTCAATCAATTTTAAAAAGGGATACATATATGAGAGCAATAACACTAACAAAATAATGCAAAATTGAGAGTATTACACAATAATCAGAGGGAATGTTAACAATAACAAAATAATGCAATAATTAGAGCATAAAAAATACCAATGATGACCAAAATTGAAGATAAAAAAAACTACGAGATTAATGTTAATACTACTAGTAAGAAGAAAGGTCCAAGTATGACCATCAAACCTATCCCGAAGGAAAGCAAGAGAATGTCTAACTGTCAACTAACTTTCTACCATAATCTGTGACTTCCGATCATTTCTATCTGAAGTCATGTCCTCGGCAAGATCAAGATATGTTATGTCTTGTTTAATAATTCCAATACGTACTTTTTCAACTTGCCTCAACCTATCTTGACGCATGCCACTACCAAACGCTTACACTTTCTCACTGGGACATCTACACTTCTCCTATTCACATGTCCAATCGATCTTAGTCTAGTTTCCTTCATATTGTGTAGCACGGAGGCTACTTGACTCAGATAAAAATTTAAAAGATACCAAAAAATATTCACTTTTTTCATTAATAAATACGTAGATATTTTAAATTTTCATGTTTGAAAGCCTCGTTACATCCACTTAACTTTTCCTAAGCTTAGATATGAAAAATAAAAAATACAATAACCAATTGCTTGGACGGGAAAAATGCTCAAAAGTCGTGGTGTAAATGCATGACTGCTGGCCGCTAGTGATTGGAATTGGAGGGCTTTTGGCTTTCTATACTGCACAGATTGGGATTAATTTTAGGGTGACAAATTGTACATATTTTATTTTTAGTTTCCCCATTTGAGTCTAGTTAATCCGAATTCATGCGGAATAATTTAGCACTCTCTCAAGGATTTTTCTATACTTAGGGTAACCTGAATCTTCTGATTAAGAAAAGAACAACTCCATTCATTGCACCACATTCGTTAATGGTGTATCAAATATTATTATGTCGTATTGTTAAATTTGTTATATAATGACAAAAATGCCATTTTATATAAAGATCGATTTGGGATGCTCGCATTGTTACTTCGTATTTTTCTCATCTCACTTTTTCTTTTAATATAATAATCATATATTTTACTCTTCATCCCATATTTTTTTAGTAACTCTACCCTCAATATTAATGTTTCTTTGGAATATTACAAGTTTATTTTTCATAATAAATTACAAGTTTGTAATATTATAAAGCGATATAAAATAATATAATTTATTTAAATATTATCTTTGTCAAAATAAATGATATAAATAAGCATAATATAGTCATTATCTAGGAAGAGTGCAGTTGTGTTTAAGGGCAACTAATAGCTTATTTGGTCAAAAAAATAATTTAAAATCTTAATTTGAAAAGTGTTTTGTTGTTAGAAACACTTCTTGAAAAAACACTTTCAAATAAGTAATTCAGGTTTCACTAATTAATTTGAAAAACATTTTTGTTATTATTATAGCAAAACAATTTATGCTTGGTAATGGTTTCAAAAGTGCTTATGAGGAAAAACTATTACTTTAAACTTCTGAAAATATTTTTTATTACTATTCAAAAATATTTATTTTTTCACCTCATAAACATAATTAAACGTCTCAACTTTCTAAGATAAACACTTAAAAATACACATAATTAACTTTCTAAAAATTTAATCATACAAGTATAAGATAAAATAAACTGCATGTAGGTGGGCGCTATAGGCATCGTGTTATAATCATACCAATTCAAATTCAATTTGAATCTTCTATGAAAGTTAAGTATTGCAATTTATTTTTATCACGTACTGAGTAAATCTAAGTTGACTAATATATATATATATTAAATTGTGAGTAAAATTTGAAGCACTAAGCGATATTCAAAGCCTAATTCTGTATGCGCTTTGAAACTAAATTTCTGCTATATTTGTTAAATGAAAAAAATATTGTTAATCGTATGAATCTATTATATATATTAAAAAATTAAAAATTTACAAAATAGTATAAATCAATATCTCGGTATATTAAGTAGAGAAAGGGAAGACAAGATTTGTAAATAAAAACACATGGCTAGTTGCTATACTAATGGACCCATATAGCTGTATACTATTTTAAGGTCATCATTAAAAATTACAAAAAAATATTGAAAGTAATAGACCGCTATTTTACACACATTTGAAGACAGAAAATAAATAAATATGCAAATTTTCATTCGAATGTAAAGCAAATCTGTTAAGTTATGAATATACATTTAAAGAAATATAGTTCATCCTTTTTATTGATTAAATTCATGTATCTTATGGAGAGTCCAAAATATGAATAACGGATTAAAAGTAAAAGTTGTTCAAATGAATATGTCAAAATGAAATTTTCATTTTTAATTTATCTATAGCGTGTTGAATTAGTATGCTAAATAACTTATATGATCGGACCACGCCTTGATTAATTGATGAAGTCACATAACACGCTAATTTAGTGTGCTATATAAATCCTTAAATATCACTCAGATATTTAGTGTTCATTAAATGTTAATTCTTTGTTTATTAGTTTATTATTTATCTAATTATGAAATTGTTATTTAGCTAATTTCATAATGTTAATGTGTTAAAGTAGTTTTTTTTCGTAATGTTAATATAGTTAAAAAAAAATTAAGTAGTTAAAAAGATTGTTATGATTGGGTTTAGGATGAAAAATTAATTATTGTTATTAGGTAAGGGTTGATAATCACTAACTAACAATAAATTTCAAACTTAACAAATTTAAGATATAATTACAATGTCCCTAGAGCATAACTATAAACTTTAAACCTATACCATATTAACAAAATAGGCTTGAAATGCCTTTTTAAAAAGATTAGGTTTTATGTCTTGTAATTTTAAGATCTACTATACTAATAAAATAGACTTGGAAAGTCCCTTCTAAAATAGTAGAATTTAAATCTTTTAATTTCAAGATCTAAACTACTAACAGAAAAGACTAGGAAAATATATATATACCTTCTAAAAAAAGTTGGGATTTAGATATTGAAATTTTGAGATCTAAACTACAAATGAAAGAGACTAGAAATATTGCACCTTCTAAAAAAACTAGATGTGTACTTGCCGTGCTAAGCACGGCCCAACGTACTTAAATTTGATGTAAATTCTTTAAAAAATTTGCACAAATCTCATAGTATTAGAAGCTAACTACATCTTATCTTACTCTTTTCCAAATTACACAAAATCCTTAAATTTGGTGGAATCCAAGTTCATCCAAAAATGTCTCGATACATCGCGTTTCGAGTTCGAATACATCCTTCAACGTTCTGATACACTGCGTTCCGATTTCGGCTACATCCCTAAATATCTGTATATATCGCATCTCAATTTTAAATACATCACTCAACGCCCAATACATCACATAAAGTGATGTATCCGACTGATGCATCGCGTAAAGTAAGAATTTGTATAATTTTTTCAAATAGTAGAAAATTTTAATAAATATAATAAAATAAGCTGTGAATTTAGCTAATTTTTCCAAAAAATTTCTTAGTAAAATAGAAACTATACTTGATCAAATGCATATGTCAACATTGGCATAACATGACATTTTCATGTAAATATGCGAAATAGATAAATTGAGCTCTCCATGAATGAAATCATCTTCTTCAATCTTCCTTGAAATATCGATCATCTTGGGCTCGATCTTATTGAGCTCTCCATGATTGAAAGTTCCTATTTTGGTGCATTCAATTGTCCCCAATTTCCTAAAAGAATGTATCATAGTATGTTGTTCTTCCTATCCATACGTCGTTTTTCTTTTCTATCAGATGACGAATCAATTGATTTAATGTAAGCATGGTTCTCTCATTTGTCTCAACCCAAAATCATTGTTAATGTTTGTGCATCTTCCAAACCATCACAAGTACATATGAAATTATTCTCTATAACCAAGAGTTATAACAATCAGCTTTGGATGAACTGTGAGGAAAGCAAAAAAATAAATATCAAAGAGTTGTAAAATAGAAGCTACATACATATTATTTCAATTTGATTTGGTTACTGTTCAGCTAATATAAAGTAACATTATTTGATGTTTTCTCCAACCCGCACATGTGATTATCATCCTATAGGGTGCACACACTAAACATTCTTCTATCAAATGATATTGTCAAGAACAAGAATATGTTTAATTAGAGCATCTATCCTCATGAAATTAGATCATTTAAAGAAAAAAATTTAGGCAATCATCAATTTTTTAATAAAATGCTAAGATTAATTAGCAGCAGTACATGTTGCAATATTTGTAATAACAGACGGTTTTAAATAAGCAAATATTAATGTGTGTGTTCATCAGAGGAATTGTCTCATACTCCATAATCGATCCCATCTGTTATGACAAAAAATCTCAATTTTTGTCAACACTAAGCATACAAATAAGACCAGATAAGTAAACCAATAAACCAATAAGGAGGAAAAGAATAGTTTTCCGAAAGCTGCCTGATAAAATTGAGCTCCAAAATGAAAGCTTACCCCACCAATAGAGGATACCAATAACTAATGACTACATAAAATCAACGCAAAAGAAATGTTAAAGCATATAGGTGAACTACAAACTATTAAGAATTCAGCACTATCCAAATAACCTTGAAAATAACATTTAAATGTAAGAAAGCTTTTTATATGATAGCAAAACTTACAATCTGCTGGTAGATTATTGATTATTTCATAAATGAAAATATTTTTTTTCTCTACTACATGGATGAATTACAAACATTGAATATCCTTACCAATTTTTTCTCATACAACAAGAATTAGTGATAAAATCCATTACTCCATATACAATTAAAAGATAACCACCCGCTGAAATCAATAGTATAAGCAGCCGTTTGGTGTGAGATATAAGATATATATTAATCTCGGAATAACTTGTTCCTAACCAAATGACCCCTAAGAGATAGAGAACTTCTTAATGGTATAGCTACTAATGTCCATACATTCATATGATTTCCAAACAGTTTTTACCTGGTATGAATGATTTATACTTTTTTCTCAAGAATCTGATTAGCCAGGCTATTGTGATAATTCTTTTTCACTCGATTTAATGTGTTCCTCTACTTACTCTTCTGGATAAGAATGTCACTATAGGACAATGACAACAAGAAATTCAGTCATGAAATCGGAAATTGCTAAAAGAACTCAAATACGTAAAGAAAGAAAAGAAGACAGAGAAAGAAAAAAAAGGAGATTCAAGCAAAATTTGAGAGAGAATCATATCTAAAATCGTAAGCAGACAGAAGAGAGAATGAAAAATCTCAAAGTAGAGATTGTGAAAAGCTTGAAGGAGGAGATCGGAAAAAAATATATATGTGAGCAAATTTGCCTGTTAAAAAGAAGAATTCTTTTCTTCTTCATAGTCAAGAGGAATGCATCAACAAAACTGTCCTTTCATATTGATAGTCGTGGCATGAACCAAGTGAAGTTAAGCCGAGTCTGCTAGGATAGAAGACTGCACTTAAGAAATTATACAAGCAGTAAACTAACAATGAACGTAAAAAAAAATGCCAACTTCACCAGAATAGACCCATTATTGGTAACTGGGCATTATTCTATCTAGCTAATAGTAATTATCCTGAAAGAAAAAACATCAATAAGCAGCGGATCAAATGGATATTAAAATTTAAAATTAGGTAACAACAAACACTTAGCTGATAAGAGCAAAGGAGTTCAGAAGAGATCAATTATTATTATTTTTTGCACGAAAAGTAGAAATAAGGAAAAGCTGAGTAAATGAGTTAAATCTGAAGTGCCATCATAGAGCTAGGAACTACTCGGGCAAGAAAGATGTAGAAGAGAAAGGAACACGATAGACCATAGTTGCCTAGATGTTTCTATATGTTTAAAGGTGGACAAAATATCTAAATTGCCATTATATTAGCTGTAAATTTACGATGTTAAAATAGCATGTAACAGAAAATAACCAATGGATTAGACTACTTACCTTGTGCATTGAATCGATATTGGAAGGGCTGCAATATTGAATCATCCTTCTGAAGTCCAAATGGCGGAGTTGGAGGCATTGCAGCCTTGCGTAACTACGTATCAATTAAATTTCATATTTGTGTTGCCGATGACATCAATTGCATTGAAAGAGGTCGTTCCTAAGTGTTCCTGAAAGTTGAAGGAGAAGAACCGAAGGTTATTTTTATCTTGGAGAATAGCCAAGTCGCAAGCACAACCTACAAATAAATCAAAAGTCACACTATCTTTATAATTAAACATGGTAAGCAAAATCAAATATGACGAAGTAGAAAATAAAAACATGGTAAGCAAAATCAAATAGGACGAAGTAGAAAATAAAACAAGATAAGGTACACCACCAACCCATAGGAACTTTTAACATAAAAAGAGATTCTACTCTCCAAAGAAAGGATCAACGTCTATGCCCAGGCCACAATTTCTTATCGAACAAATGCTCAACCAACTTTAAATTTCATTTCGAAACGAAATAAAGAGAGATCTTCCCCTTTAATTTAAATTTTTTTCTTAAAATAATAAAAACAACGTTAGCTTCCCCTTCATTTTTTTTTCTCATCTACCAATTCATTTTCTGCTTTTACTTCCTCAAAGGTTTAAGACGGAAATATTACAACAACAAAATTATCTAGAGTTCATTCTCCCAGGAAACCACAAAATTCTACCAGAAACATAGTTTAGGATTACAAACCAATCGATGCAGAGTCCGAGGAAGTACTTGCTTGAAATGAAGTCAAACAATGAACAACTCTAATTGCTCGAGATACAAGCATAAACCAAAACTGTTACAGGGTAATAGAGTTCCCAAGTGACCACCAAACAAATCCGAGAAAGTAACGATGAATAACTGAAAAAATGAATAGCAAGTGTAAAGAGAGGAAAAGAAAACGAAGACATTAGATTTAATATTTACCTTGCCTCCTCCAAAGAATATATATGTAGCTCATACATAACCCCAAGAAGTTTCATGTCTAAAAGTCCATTTCTAAATAAATGTTCAATAGAATCCCTTGGAGACTCACGCATCCAGTCAAAATTCCCAACTTGAAACAAATAAATTAAGAACATTCACCACTCAAGCAGAGAAACTCGGCAGCAAACTTTCAGCTTACTTGTTGCCGGTGAGTGCCATACACTGGATAAGACCCATAGGCGGCAGCATACATCCCTGGGTCGTGTGGTGGTGGGAATGCATACCCGTACCCATCATAGAAATGTCCTCCATAGTATGGGCTAGTCCATTTGTTCCCAAAATCAGATTGTGACTGCATAGATAGAGGCATAGTGAAGAATATGTCATATAATAGCTTAGTTGGTGCCAGACACAAGTTATATGAGAGTAAACAATTTAGTTGGTGTCAAATGCAATTTATCTGAGGTCATTTATCAATACAGTCCCAACCACCAATAGTTATTTCACAACCAAGGGTTCTCGATATAAATTGCTTATATATATGAATGTCATTTCACTGTGTTAATTGATGAAAGCTCCTTTTCTTTTGGTACTAATAGATACTCCCACTTCTACCAATAAGCATAACTTAAGAGTTTCTATAATCAAGCAAATGTTGGATACAAGAGAACCTACTGAGACATGTCAAATTGTCGATCAGGTTGCCCCTCTCAGAAAGCTTGATTAGATATCGCGGCACAACACAGTGTCCTCTTTACAATTCTTTCAGACACAGATGCTAGCCAGTGGTCATAACTGTTGAAGTTGCAGCATCATAACGACATTGTCCATGGAAATTAGGAGCAGCCTCCTTGTTAGGCAGAATACATGAAAGACAGTTAAATAGCTTGTTTCCTTTCGGCATATCAAGACTTCAAGACAAAGCTTTGAAACAATAGAAATTATCTCAACTACAAAGCACGACGACATTTTTCAGCATCAAGCGGCGCACATGGATCATTAACATCATAAATGCCATACTCTGAGTTTCACAGTACAAGGCAATTTGGAAGTTGCGGCTGCAATCAGAGAAATAGCTATCTCTGACTGGAAGCGACTCATAAAAGCTTGAGGATCACTCTCATCATTTACAATGTTAATGGGAACAACACTATCACCAAATCCAGCAATAGGTATTGCTCTAGAGAATGAAGAATGGTGCCGAGAATCAGATCTTTCAGACCTTGGATGATTACTGTTTGAAATGACTGATCGAACTGTAGAAGGATGTTCTACTTCACCAAAAAATTATCATCATAGAACATGCTACTTCTAACTTTTAAATATTTAATTTGTGCAATCAATCTGAATTCTAACAACCTATCTATGCACCAGCATTTTAGTAGAAATATTCCTATATGTGATAATAATTAAAATTTGAAGAGAACTTAAAAAACAAAAAAGAACACGAAAGGAAAAGAACAGAAAATTTAGGTAAAAACTAAAGAGAAGCATACCTGGATTTGTAAATTAATTGAAATGATGAAGTGGAAAAGTGATGGGAGTGTAATTGATCATCCACTACGAAATTGGGGAGTGGGGAGATGGTACAATAACAATATCATCTATCAAGTTCAGTTGTGAAATAGAACTGAAAAGGAATTCAAGCAACAAAAAAAAATATTTTAAAAAAAAAACAACCAAATTGGAACACCCAACAGTGAAAAGGAAGAGCTATAAAAGAATAATAAAACAGATTGAGAACAGAAAATGGTTAAAGGAAAGATTGAGATAACTGACCTGAAATTCAACAACATATGATGAGATGAGAGTCGATGATTCTTCTCTGGAACTCTTTTACCATGCAAATGGAAAATAAAGAGTGCTTGCTTTCTAGAAAATTCAATACTAAAGTCGGTCATAACTATCATGATAACGTAATTACTATTTTGCCCTTCCTTAAAATCAGATTTTCTAATATGCCCTTGTCGTCCTTGGGCTTCGCTTTTCTATATAGTAGAAAAATCCAAAATTCTCATTCCTTAGTCTAGTACTTGTGAGGAGGGGAAACATTTACCTGACTCCCTGTATGCCGATCCCAATTCCCATTCATTACAAGCTTCATTTTACTGAAACTGATCGGAGTTCACGAGAGGACCATACAAAATCAAAATTCGAAGATCGAAAGTACAGCAGTTCACCAAACAAAGGGTAACTTGATAATTCTTTCAATTTATTTATGTAAATGTGTTTGTTTGCCTATTATGTTCTCATAAAATTTCTGCAGTACGTTTAGGTCACTTCAATTTTGTGATGATTATTCCCAGGAAGCATTTTTATAACACTAAGATTTGATTTTTTTCAGTTAGATTGCATAAATGTCTTGGTTGTAGATATGACTAGTATGCAAAGTTTTGTGTTTTCATTGAAGTCAGTCTAAGTGCTACTAAAATGAAGATTTATCCTAAATTGCCCTAATGAACTAATTATTTAGTACTAGAATGAAATTCACCTCAGTTAATTCCACGGGATACCTGTCACTGTCACCTCCCACCAACAAGTATTTTTGTTGGAGTTTGAACTTGGGACTTCATGGTTCTCAGCACACTTCATTGACCATTAGGTCATAACCTTTAGATGTTAGAATGAAATTCACTTTAATAGAGCTGAATGGTATATCCAACAAATTCACAGTTGGGGATAGTTGATCGGTTGGGCAGCTCTTAGAGAAAAGTTCAACGAGGAAGAATCTATTTTATGAAAACCTCTAAGAGCTTCAACATTGGATGGATTGTTTATTGAAATTGGCTAGTTCAAACTTGTTAATATTGCATTGCAGTTGATGTTATTTTTTTTAACAGAAAAGGGTCAAATATGTCCTTAACGTATTGAAAATTGCTCAAAAATGTCCTTGTGGGCACCTATTGAATTAAATTTTCCTTTGATGTTATTTTTAGGCTTAAAATTGTACCTCCATTAATGACACAATTATATGACTTCAAGCTCCTGTCCACGCTACTAGAATATGAATAGAACTTGTAAATACAGACAAGATCATTTGATCCCAATTTGTAAAACACTTCATTTGATCATTTCCTAGCGTTCTTGGGAGTAGTACAAGAATCATACAACGGAATACTCACTTCACCCCGATTTGTTTTGTCACTTTTTTCTTTAGATGATGGAATACAAATTAATTGAAAATGGGAGGGGAAAAATGATTTTATTGCTTAGCAGTTAGCTATGTTAATTTAAAACGAGTTTTTGTGTAGAGGATGTCCTACATCCTTCACAAATTTTGAATACTGCACTTGGATGATTTTCTGAAACTTCATGCTCAAAGCGAAAATGGATCTCAGGAACAATTATCACTTCTACCACAACCCTTCATTCGCATTGAACACGGAAGAAGCAAGAAATGGCAGAAGAAGTGAGCAACAAACAGGTCATTCTGAAACACTATGTCACCAGTTACCTTAAGGAATCAGACATGGAATTAAAAAACACCACCATTAAATTGAATGTTCCAGAAGGTTCTAATGCTATGGTTTTGAAGAATCTTTTCTTGTCATGTGACCCTTACATGCGTAACCGCATGAAGAAATTTGAGGGGGGCTATGTTGAGTCCTTCACTCCTGGCTCTCCTATCACGGGATATGGAGTGGCTAAAGTTTTGGAGTCTGGTGATTCGAACTTCCAGAAAGGTGACTTGGTTTTGGGAAGGACTGGATGGGAGGAGTATAGTATTGTAACAGCTACTCCGACTCTGTTTAAAATTCATGACAAGGATGTGCCTCTTTCCTACTATACAGGAATCCTTGGGATGCCAGGGCTGACAGCTTACGCTGGCTTTTACGAGGTTTGCTCCCCTAAGAAGGGCGAAACCGTCTTTGTTTCAGCTGCTTCCGGAGCAGTTGGTCACCTTGTTGGGCAATTTGCAAAGATGTTGGGTTGCTATGTTGTTGGTAGTGCTGGAAGTAAAGAAAAGGTTGAACGGTTGAAGAGCGCGTTTGGTTTTGATGAAGCTTTTAACTACAAAGAGGAGCAGGATTTGGACGCGGCTTTGAAGAGGCACTTCTCTGATGGAATTGACATCTACTTTGAGAATGTTGGAGGGAAGATGCTTGATGCTGTTCTTCTGAATATGAAAATTCATGGTCGTATTGCTGTGTGTGGGATGATCTCACAATACAACCTTGAGCAGACTGAAGGAGTGCACAACTTGTTCTGTCTCATCTCAAAACGAATCCTCTTGGAAGGATTTCTTGTTTTTGATTACTATCATCTTTACCCTAAGTATTTGGAAATGATCATTCCGCAAATCAAGGCTGGTAAGGTTGTGTACGTGGAAGACGTAGCTGAAGGCCTCGAAAGTGCTCCGAGTGCTCTAGTTGGTCTCTTCTCTGGTCGCAATATTGGGAAGCAAGTTGTAATGGTTTCGCGTGAATAATTGTTTAGATAGTGGTTAATGTGCCAGTTCTTGTAAATAAAACTCTGTTGCAGATTTAGTAGAGTTATTTGTGTTTATGGTGGGGTATTTCGGAAACAACCTCTCTAACTTCACGAGGTAGTGGTAAGATCTGTGACTCTGTGTACATTCTACCCTCCCCAGACCCCACTTGTGGGATTTCACGGGCTATGTTGTTGTATTTGTGTTTATAATTAGGGAACGTTTTGATTTCATGATTTTGCGTAATGCATACATAAGTTGTCTGCTTCAAGCAAAAATAGAATACTCTCCCCCTCTCTCATATAGACACTAAATTTCAATCTTCCAAGAACCTCAATTTTTAACTTCAAAAATTGTTTTTTTTTTTAAACTTCAATTACCTATTTGTTCAAATGGAGCCTAAACATTCCACATGAATAATTAATAAACAAACAACATACCTACTGAAATTCATAAGTGGGATCTGGGGAGGATAGAGTGTACTCAAACTTATCATTACCCCGTGGAGAGAGATTGTTTTCGAATAAACAATGAAATATGTTTGTTTTTTACTTCTTCTTTTTTTGGTACAAATATGCCTTTTTTTTAAAAAAAAAAAAACATTGTGAAATATGTTGAGTGAAGTTACGTTGATACCTTACCTCATCTTTGTTTGCCGAAATTTTACTACTAATATCAAACAAAAACTTTGTAAAATTAATGATAATATCACAATCCAAATTAAAACATCAATAAGAGGGTATTTTAAACCAAATCATAAACACCCTAAGTAGGATTATTAAAATTTTAAAATCTAAATAATGATGATTTGATATGTGAGATATTATTTTATTCATCATTTATACTAAATTAAATATTTCATATAAAAAATATAATAAAATAATCTCACAAAATACTCCGACCCATGAAATACATGTGAAGACGGGTATTTACCCGATTCCCTGAATCCGATCCCAATTCCCATTCATTACAACCGTCATTTCGCTGAAACCGATCGGAGTTCACGAGAGGATCATACAAAATAGGAAACCGGCGATCGGAAGTTCGACAGATCAACCAACAAAGGCTGCACCGACGCGTATGATAGGTGCGTAATTTGATTTACGCACATAATTCTCTCAATTTATTTATGTAAAATATGCTTGTTTTCCTTTTGTGTTCTCATGCAATTCCCTCAGTTTAGGTTACTTTCATTTTGTGATGAATATCCGCGACATTTGATAGGAAACTTATTTTAATCGGATTTTAGCTCAGATTTGATATGCTCGGTTAGATTGCATAACGGTCTAGGTTCTTAGCTGTTAAGTATGCAAAATTCTGTGTTTCCACTACTAAAATGAAAAAATATCGTAAAATTGCCCAAATGAGCAAATTATTTAGTATTAGAATGAAATGCGCCTGAATAGAGCTGAATTGTGTATTCGACAAATTCACAGTCGGCTCCAGCTGATGTGGGATTGAGGTATAGTTGATTGAGCAGCTCTTTAGAGTAAGAAGTTCACGGGGAAGGCGTTGCGGGAAAAATCTTTTCTATGAAGATCTGTGCTTCAACATTGGATGGACCCATGAGACTCTCTATATTGTCTGTTGAAATTGGTTACTTGAGCAATGCATTGTAGTTGATGTTATTGTTTTAATAGGTAAGGTAGCAAACCTTTGCATTGATCAGGGCATAATACATAAGTTAATATCATTTGTGGGCCTGTGTTATATAGAGCAGGAATGAGATGAATACCACTAGAAAATAGTTAGACGGCCGAGGCTGGCTGAACCTAAAGATATGTAGTGCTAAATTGATTGAAAAACATTTGCTTCTTTCTGCATTCTTTCACGTTTGAATGGCTCTAATTGATGCAATATTTTGTTTTCGTTTCCGTACCAGGATCAAGTTTTCTATTCATCATCTGAAGCTCTATAACTCGAGCACTTGGGTTCATCTATCTTGGAGTTACTACTTTTCGTTGCAATTCTTTCTTGCACTGAAGAACTTGTACATTGAGTAGTGATTTAAGGAAGTCGTGCATGCTTTACAATTTTTGAGTGACACACTTGGTGCAAACGTAAATTTTCTGAAACATATGCTTAAAGTCTAAATCAGATCTCAGGTTAATTATCAAACAATATCAAAATAGTAAAAACTTCTGAATACGAGTTAAAAAGCTATAGTGTGTAGAGGACAAACTTTGAGATAAACAACTTAATTAATAAAGATACTCTCTTTGTCTCTCTCACACTTTCACTCATATACACCCTTAAGTAGGCAGTGAGCTGAGAACTCTATGAGTATATGTAAACTAGGAACTCTGTGTCCAATAAGTCTTGATCCAAGGTTTTGGAATTAGCAGCCGAAAAGCATGGAAAATTTGTAGTTTTTATGTATTCAAACTATATGTTTGTGGTTGCTTGTAGTTGTTCGCTTGTTTAAGGAAGATGGTAAAGTTGACTATGATTGCTCGTGTAACGGATGGCCTTCCATTAGCTGAGGGGCTGGATGATAGCCGTGATGTTCCAGATGCTGATTACTACAAACAGCAAGTCAAGTCCTTATTCAAGAACCTCTCTATGGGCCATAATGAGGCATCAAGGATGTCCATTGAAAGTGGACCTTACATTTTCCAGTATCCTCTTATTGTTTTTATTTACAGTACTATTTACATCTCTTCGAATGCTAAATGGAAATTTCTGTAAATAATTAGTAATAACTTCTTTGTTCAACAAGATGACTGCAAGGTAAGTAAGTTCATGCACTTACTGGTCTTTTCCTAATAGCCTCACTGAGTTACCTATGCTCAAACTATGATTCCTCGATTTTCCTCTCAAGGAAAGAAAAAGCTTTCTTTACAAACTTGGTGAATCTTTCTTCTTTTAGTTTCGGGGCGGGGGTGGAGTTGTTAGGAACTTCTCGAACATTCAGTTGGCCCTCTTTCTGCTCTTCTGCCAACTTGTAATGAGTCATCATCGCAATTCTATGTGGAAACAGCCTACAGAGTTTTTCAATTTGAAGATTCCATTTAGGATGCCTATCAAAAGAAGCAAAATCTGTATTGTAGTTTTATTTTTGTAATTTAAAGAAAACTCTATGATGGACTCTGTTGTTCTTATTGTTGTGAGTTTCCGGGAAAACTAGGATCAGGTACTAAACAATTAATGAGGTTTCCTCCAGCTTAATTCTTTTGATAAGTGAAATTCCTATATTGGATGTATAGATGGTGATAAATATGGATGATGCAGTTAAAAATAAAACCAACAAAAGGAACAAAAAAGAAGTTTGTCGATATCGCTTATGCAGTTCTATTTCTTTTGTCTGCTTAGTAACTTCTCCACTTGATATGCATTTAATATGTTTTATAAGCACTTGTTACTACTTCTTTTCTGGATTTATGGATAGCACCAAAAGACTAGGGAGGCATAGTCTAGTGGAAAGGGCCTCCAACTTTAATCATGAGCTTGGGGGTTTGGGTCACTAAGGGAGCACTGTGGGAACCACTGTTTATCTCCTGGGATGGAGGATCGGGAGTTATAATACCCAAAAGAAAATAACCAAGAGAATAATAAATATCACCAAGCTTCTATTAAAATTTAGGACCATCAGAATGTGAAATCTTTGGGATGATGTGGATTGTGACTTTCCAAGTTTTCTCTATTGCTGCTGCTATTTCATTTGCTTACTTTCTAAATCACCACTAGCTCTACTTTGTGTCCTCTCAACCCAATTGTAAATGTGCCTTATGGGAAATGTGAATATACTGTTCTCTTAACCCAAGTTCTCAGCTATATCATTGAAGGGCGCGTTTGCTATCTGACTATGTGTGATCGCTCTTATCCAAAGAAACTTGCCTTTCAGTACCTAGAAGACCTTAAGAATGAGTTTGAGCGTGTCAATGGGAGTCAAATTGAAACTGCTGCTAGACCTTATGCCTTTATCAAATTTGGTAAGCATTTCCTTTACACTATCCTTTTTCAATTTTCCAATTTCCTTTTGTTATAAACTAATTTTCTGTTCTTCCAATATATTATTTTCCCTATTTTTAAAAGATACATTCATACAGAAGACGAAGAAACTGTACCAGGATACCAGAACTCAACGCAATGTTGCAAAGTTGAATGATGAACTTTATGAAGTTCATCAGATAATGACTCGAAATGTACAAGAAGTTCTTGGTGTTGGTGAAAAATTGGACCGTAAGTTTCTCATTCCAACATTTTTCTGAGCTCTTTATCAGTAAATCTTTTGCAAATTCATTTAAA